>LJIJ01004708.1:0-13897 GCA_001718145.1 Orchesella cincta
ACAATTCACTTACACTCGTCATCAAGCACGACTGCCTGTCCGAACCATGAGACTCGGCTCCTATGATCTTCAGTCATAGATGGTTAATGGTGAACAAGGACAGAAAGATTTCCGTGGTTTGGGGTATGCCTATAATTTGCATACAAGAAAATTTTAGAATTTGTAAAAAATAAAATTTTCAAAATAATAAAATTAATTAACTAGTGCCTTTACCACGAATGTGCGGCTATAAGAAGTCTTATTTACAGCACAATCTCCCATTGAGAAACGGGATGAGGTCCGCCCATCCATATAGATCTGTTACAAGTCATTTATTTTAATAATAAATACTTTGAACAGGGTTTGCAACAGCAAAATCATCATATTCATGACTCTAACCTGATTTAAAGAACATCTGGGAGAGTCCACTGTTGATCATTTGCCTAGATGCTATTCTGTGGGTGAAGGGAGAGATTTATATTATATTTCTGCAAAAAAACAATACCAAGGCAAATTGGTCTAGTATTAACGAAATGTCTGATTACCTCAAGCTTGGGGCTTCTGCAGTTTTTGATGGATTGACTTCAAAAAAGTAAACTGGAAATGCCACGCTCCGATTTCTTCTTCGTAGTAGCTTTGGGCTGCTGCAGCGGCAACAAATGCCACTAAAACGGCAATGGTAACAGCTTTCATGATGAGTTTTTTGGGAGTGTCAAGTCGGATGTAGTTTCACTTTCTAGTCTTGGCTTCCTCTGTGCTTTGTGGAGGCACGCGACACCTTTTATATGAGATCCTTCTCGTCAAACTCTTTGTTTCCTCATGACTGGAACATATCAGTTGATAAGGCATAATAGAGCTATTCATGCACTTGATTCAATGTGGAGTTAATCACATTTTCATTGTGTGTTACAAGTATTACAAGTTGTATTTTTGTATAAAATGTAAAACGTTTTGACGTACATGAAAACCCAATTGTGAAATTCAAGTAGGTTGTTGAATCATTTATATTACTATCAATGTAATCGGCTTCTTGAATTACCCAATGCCGAGTAGAATTGCACGCTTAAATAGTTTATCATTAAGAGTTTTATTTAGATAGTCCATCAATAGATCAAAGGTCCTGAGCAGGTCGGAAATCATTGTAAATGCGTAATTCGGAATCGGAACATCTGCCAGTTTATGTCCTGTAACATTCAAGTGGTTTGCTATCATTTGATTGATATGCTACTGTATTGTCTGAATATGAACGATAAGTTGAAACTGAAAATTGTGAGGTTCAATATGTATATCAGTAAGTAATCTGGCATCGTTTCAGACAACATACACATGTTCTGATTACTGGATATTGCAGCAGAGAACGGAGTGTCGATTTCTAGCGCTTGGGAATGATGCTTTATACATTGGTGTGTACTTGTTGCATGAATGTTATCTGCGATTTTGAATTGCATCCCATTGTTATATTTATGTTAATTATTTACGTTAAAAGTGCATAGTAATTTGTGCAATGGCAAAAGTACCAATAAGGGTAAATCAAAAGGCAAGCTTGATGATTGTTACTTGATCAAAAGAACTTCACCTACAATTTTAAAGGTTTATTTTTTCATGCGGGGTAAAACAACTGAACAAAAGTATATGATCCTTTGATATGCTTTTTCTTTTGCGCTAGAACTTTTGGCACCTCGCTTTTATTGTGTTTGCGAAGACGAAAGTCAATCCGGATGATAAGAAAATCAATAGCTTGCGTCTTCTCGCGGCTGCTTTTCTTGGAATCAATACCTGTGTCGAATTTTTGTAAAACGTTCGTCCGCCATTGAATAGGTGAAAAACGAACGAGTTGATACTCACACACATCTTCAAAAAAACAAACTGAAAATCTAAATATGTAGTAATTTTATTATGCATCTAGTTTACCTCTGAACCCGCCAAGTTTCGATCAGCTGATAATAGGTCCAATAAACGTAATTGCTTCATTTTCAAGTTCCATGCACGGAAACAGTTACATAATTAGCATATTAATGACTATGTGCGAAGGGTACGAGATAACTTGTTCCATTCTTGAGCCTTTATGATTGTAAATATGGAAGTCGGTATGGAGTATTTTCAAAAGAATTAACAACAGTTATATATACTTGCATTTAGCTTCAATTCCAAGGCTTGCTTCAGACTATGGTCCCCCCCAATTCGGAGGTCATATCACGAAAAAATAAATTCCTTCACAATTAGCATTTTTATAGTACTCAATAAGATACATTACGCCACCAACACTATTGTTTAAAATTAAAAGTCTTAGTGAAAATATCCCAATTTGTCTAAAAATTGCACCTTCCAGTCGTCCCACTCCCAGGAAAGACGGTTCAAGTTACTTTGAATGATTTTCTTTTGTAAAGCAACCTAATAGTTCCTCTGAGACTGCACTTTGTTCTGTTTGTCTATATGTGTATTAATTTCGGAGATACAGTTTGAAATTTCCTATGTGAATGTTTGTGTCGTTTCCCACGTTCGACCACAAATTCCAGAATCCGCGTTTTTATTAAATTTCAAATTGATATTTCTACATCTCCGAAATTAATGCAGATACTGACAAACAAAAAAGTTTCAGTCTTACGAGGAACTTCATTAGGGTTCGGTACAAAAGAAATCATGCAAATAACTCACACCCCGGCTTTTCATGGGAGTGGGACGACTGAAAGGGTGCAATTTTTAGACAAAATTGTGATAATCCTAAACCTTTAATTTAAACAACATAGCTGTTGGTGGCGTATGTATCCTTAAGAGTACTACTAACACTGCTTAATTTGAAGGAAATTTATTTTTCGTATATGGACCTACTGAATTGGGGAGGACCTAGTCTTCAATCAATACGTTCTTGTTGAGATTATTGAGTTTATTCAAGCTACTTCAAATGGTTCAGCCTGCTAAGGCCTGGGCCATACCAACTGTGATTACCAAGTGTGCACTGCATACAGGTGGGAGACGGGAAGTGGGTTAGGGGTATTATGTTCCACGTAGTAATTTCCGCGCCCATCAACCGTGCTGTCTTGACAATCAAAAAAGGCTGAGCTTTCTAAGCTCTGGTAACCTCAGGTTGCTGATGAGTCTTAGTTTTGCTCTTAATTTTTCTATTTGAAAGTTTTGAATATTTTGTAAGGAACACAAAGTTACGCACTAAAAGCAATTTATTTATTATTTGGGTATTCATTGTGTTATGAATGCATTATTTTTCAGTAATCTGCATAGCTGACCTTTAATTGATACTTCTGACAGCATGATATTTGGAATGTGACTAAAATGATTGCTTTCAAGTGGGAAACAAAATCAAAGGCAAATTGAATATAAAGATTCATAGAATCCGGTAAATACTGTCTGATTGCTTGATTGGTTTAATTAAAATTCATAAACCTCAGTATTCAATCGAATTTGTTCTTATGAATAGTTTGAGTAGTTCTTATGGTCATGAAAGAATTTTACAGTATGGTTTTCGAATGAGTAGTGTGTATAGTTTCAGTTGCACTAAAAAATTTATGAAGAGCCGAATTATTATAACTTACCACTAGGTGGTACACAACTTTTTTTGTAGCACTTAATTCAAAATCGAGAAGATTACTCACACTGGTTAGCTAACACAGATTTTGAAAATGCTTACCATCATGCATAAGTAACTGTAATGGAGAAGTGTAGTTCCTTGATTCATGAACTAATGCTTTGCATGATTTTGAATAAATCTATTTATTTTATATGTATATATTGTATATATTGTTATGAAATATCTATTATGTATATATTGTTTTTTTTTACTAGACTTGGAAGCATCGTACACAGTGTATTACTGATTTCCTGTACGTCAATGTATTATGTCTTTCTCTTTATTTATTTTATTATTTGGCTTACGACAACAGCAAGAAGGATTTGTGGATGGGATCAAAACGATGGATATACGGACCACCATCAAGGTCATGGATCAAACGACAAGCATTGCTTTTTCTTGTTCTTGCTTCCTCAAGATTCAAACAGTGGTTGGTCAAGAAATATTATTTAAGATTATGCTAATATGACTTACTGCAATTAGATGGATTGAAGTTGGTTCTAAAAACATTTTTTCAGGTACTTCCGGTCATCTCCCGTATTAATATATGCGGTACAATTGAATTCTTCATTCTTTCGGACAGCTCGCTGACCTGACCTCTTTGGTTTTCGAAACTTTTCAAAATTTCTGGAGAACTTTGAATTTATCTCAAATTTCTGGGGAATTATAACTGAATTTTCAACTTTCCAAATTGGGATTCTTACGGAATTCTTTTCACAGTCACCATACCCTATTTAATAAACAACGCCTTCATTTCGAGATGTGGTTGTTGGAGCCTCGCTCTCATGCGATCCCAGCTAAAGATATCTCTCCTTCGGATTTCGTTCAGCAAGTAACGGTGTCCAAAATAATACAACAGATTCCCGTCAAACTTAGAAATACATTAAATTTTGTTTGTTTGTCTTTTAGGTGCTCTGTTCGAACCAACCGTTAGAGTACACTTCAACCAAGGCTGCTGTGGAAATTTTATATTATGTTAGCAGTTTTTGGAGGATACAGTATTCGATCCCGTTTCAAAACACTCTTTCAAAAATGGTACTCCAATCTATACCCGGTTCTTCCTGCAATTCCAATTTATGAAGAACTAGGATTGTGCCCAATCGACCCTGGACGATCTCTAAGGTAATTTTTATTGTTACATGTCACAAATTGATATCCGCTACAAAAGGAAGGTTTTATAACTTCATGGTATTTATACACTGTGATTTTTTTTGTTTTTCAGACTTGGAGTCCAAGTAACTGGCGGTTTGAAGACTCATCCTTTGCGACAGCGTTGGAAAAGAAGTGGGAACGATGCCCGTCCTTCCCGAACCTGAGCGACGGAAGCTGGTCTCCTTGGAAGAGCAAAGACTTCTTATCATTTTTCTTTGCTGCTGGAGAAAGCGAACGCCCCGTCTCCTCCATCCCTACCGAGACGGTTGCTGCTGCTTCAACTTCTCAAAAGCCTTCATCTAATTGGATCGTTTGGCCTCCTACTCCTCCTCCAGAAGAGAACGAAGTCAAGTTGCTGCCACAAATGCTGCTCAACCTCAGCCCCAAACAACTGGTCAACTTTACTCACAACGCCATCCAGTTCCAAATTGAGGTGGAGAACGTTCCACCCAAACTCACTGTGGGGACCGACATGATTGTGGCCAACGCCTTCGGCCCAAGTGGAGAAGGATACGAATGCACCATTCGGAAGGAAGGACGTAAAGCCACCATATTTTCCGGACACTTCAAAGCACGCGGAGAAATCGGATTCTATTCCCTCCAAGCTCACATCTTTGTTCCAAAGGAGTTTTGGGTCTACACGAAGGACGTCGCTGTCACTGGAACGGTCCAAGTTTTCGTGTCCAAGAACTATTTGGTGGACAGCCAAAGCTGCAACTCCTTCAAATGCACGTTTGCACCAGTCTACGGACTTCCGTCGATGAATGGGAATCTGGCGTACTCAAAAGTGTGGGGCTTGACTTGTGACCCTTGTACCAATCACGTAAGTCAATCAGCAAACAATATTTATAAAGTAAATTCAAATCATGAGCAATTTAATTTTCTCCAATTTTTTCCATTTTTCGTCAGATATATTACTCTGATCGAGTCACAAGCAAAATATATTGTGTGGATCCGGAGGGCCGAATAATTGCCACTTTTGGACAACCCACACAACCTGGAATGGCTGCTGTCAACCGCCCCACGGGACTTGCCTTTGACTCCATCCATCGCCGCTTGGTTGTTGTCGACAAGGATCATCACCGCGTCAGCTTTTTCACTCCGGGAGGACAATACATAGATTCTTTTGGAAATCTTGGTCATGCAAATGGTACGTGAGCGTGTTTGGGAGTTTTGGAAATTTTAACTTTTGTAATATTATGTAATCTGCTAATTTCTTGTTTTTTTTCAACTAGGGGAATTCAATTATCCGTGGGATGTAGCTGTATCCCTCGATGGAATCTGTGGCAGACGCGAAAAATAAAAGGCTTCAACTTTTCGGAACATTTGGCGAATTCCTTGGGAAATACAGCGTCTATGAGAAGGCACCATTGGACTATAAAACTCATCTAGATTTCCACGTGCTTGCTCCTTCGATACGGAAGGTAAAATTTTCTATTCATGTTTATATTTAATCATTCTTTCGACTCAACCATTCATACAAAGTTTTTAAATGCCTTGTTTTATCCGTTTTGCAGGAAAGTACTTGTATGCCACCGACTTCCATGTTCAAAACGTGTTGGAGCTGACCACAGACATGCAGACCTGTAGGAAGGTGATTCCGGATGGTGAACGAAAAACTCCGACGTCCACAAGGGATTGCTGTTGATGAGCACGGGAATTTGTTGGTGGCTGACTCAGTGAATGACTCCATCCGGTTCATGGATCGTGAGGGGGATTTGCTGTGCAGTATTTTTTCAGTGTCAAATCGTCCCTTGGATTTTCCTGTTAACCTTACCATTATGGCGGACAAAAAACTTGCAGTTTTAGATGGGAAGGGAAGGATTCACATTTTTTAATTTTGTATATAAGTCGTTGTATACATTTTTCTTAGATTTTCCTTGATAAATTATACCAAATCGTGTTCAGAATCTTTCTCGTTGGAAAGATTTTAGATTGGTAGGAGTTTCTACTTTTATATTCTAATTGTTAGTCAATTAGGTTAGGAAATTTCAGGAATATTGAATTGTACATCAGTTTTTGATTGTTGTAAAGCTAGGTATTGCTTAAATAAAACTTGTTTGTCAATCGTGTGGGTGCTTTCAATTGTAAACAATAATGTTCAGTATTATAGTGAATTAGTACTTACCCTAGCAAGTAATGCAGGGTAAAAGACTGACACTGGGTTTGGTTATTTTCTGGTACGGGTTTTGTCTTTAGTTTGAGTTACACTTTGAATAAATGAAGCATGTTCCAAAATAAAGTCCATGCTAGTATTTTATTATGTAAAAGTTAAACGTACCAAGTGACATATTGGGCTAATGTATAATTACAAACTGAGTTAGATGCAAGGGAGCAAATTTTTGGGTTACTCGTGTTAACGTATTGGACTAGCAGATATAAATGTATGTTGTTCGATGGTTTCATTTCATCCAATATTTTGCACACTCCATAATAATTTTGGAAGCCTTCTTTTCTGCTCGTAACACACACATTCAATCTGGTCGATGACAGCATTCCTCTTTCATTAACAGTTTGCGTTAACTGTCCAATATTTTCTCTACAATTTTAACATTCTCCCTGACAAAAAAGACTTGATAACTATGATTACGTTTTAAAGAACTGTAAGATATAATCATATTAATGAAACAAGCGGATGCAATATTTTATATAGTAAAATGAGCGCAATATATATAAGGTACATAATGTGAACGTGCATAGTTAATGAGGAACAATACTTCTATCATGTAAGTGGAAAATCCAATTTATTTTTCAGCCTTGATTTTGACTATTTGCAGGTTTCAAGTGAAAGTAAAACCATAGTCCACCTTAGAAGTTGAAATCAATACTCTATACAAAAAAGTCCTTAGTAGATATTAACTTCATTTCGTTGACCGGAAACTCATTATGTGAGAAATGAGATCGGATATCATATAAAAACACATAAGTCATCATATTTTAACGAATGTATTTAATGGATTTCATAGATGAAAATCTGAAACTTTGACCATAACATTTTGCAATCACAAACCCCATAATTGGTTTTACTTTCTAAAGACATGTTTACTTACCAAATTTTCAAGCATTCGAAGTTTGAAAATCGATTCTAGTAGCCAAGTCAAGTTTGTCATAACTTGTCACATATTTACTTCTTTTCAACTAGGTTTATCTGAATAAAGGCCATGATTTCCAAAAAGTTTCTGATATACCTTTCCTTGTATCTTCACTATTCTTCGTATTTTCATGCAAATCCTTGGGCTGCGACACGTAATAGAAAAACCGGCGTTGTGCAACTATTGTGCGAAATCTACCAAATCAAATTTACTGTGGATGCTCAATATTTGTCATTTGGAGACTCTCACATTTAGTTTTCTAACGCTCATCTATTTTTCTGAATGGAAGCTACTCCAGCCTTGACTCGAGGGTTATCATGCACTGTTTTATGGTAATTGGATGGGGTATCCCTGTGTATTACTTGGGGTTCACACTATTTTTCAAAAGTGATATGATAGACATTTTCAACAATACCTGCACTTGGATCACCATCTCAGAGGTAATGATAGTTAATTTTTTTTTTCAATGCAAACAATAAAATAATCACATTTTATAACATAATCCTTAATAACATTCAGAGACGTATTTTGATAAGCGGAAAAACTTGAGTACTCTGGAACTTGGATTTGTAACAATATTACCGTCGTGCTACTTTCAAGGAATTTGTATTGTGCTGTTTTGCCTTTTTATTCCTGACCAACCATTTTTACATTGCTCTTTGTTGATCAAGCTCGGTTTGCCAATTTGGTCTCAAATTCCTTTCAAAATATATGAATCCTTCATGTTCATAAATTGTTGGAATGTGATTGCTCCGCTGTGGCTCATTTTCTTAACACCTGGGTATTCCATATTTGGATGGAGTCATGAACTGTAAGAAATTTCGTGTTTACAAACGACTTACTTTTTCAAGTATTAATTATTCTTAATTTTAATTGAAATAGACCGCAGAATAAACACACAATTCATTTCCACACCTTCAACTCACTGCGGCTCCACCAAAACTCAGTCAAAGTCTACAAATACCTTCAGATTTCAAGTAACAGCCTTTTCAGGGTTGTGAAGAACTACTTACTGGGCGTCTCGTTTTTCGTTGGATCGGTGGTTGTCGTCATGATGGGATTTGCAACTGTGAGAGAGATTGGAGTAACACCAATGCCACAATATCTCGCATATCCAACATCTTGGATGTTCATCGTGCTCATCTTCATATTCGTGGGAACTGAAGCTGAACGATGGAACGTATCGTCAATAACCTACATTCGAGATCTCAGGAATGTGCCAATCAAAATATATAGAAAAGAAGCTCTAAGCTTCAGACCAATGATCATGCAAATTTCCGATGTTCTGTATGCTAAAAAGGGGTTCACTATGAGCAAGTTAAACCATGCTTGCGATGCTATCATTGATATGCTCGTTTCGTCCGAGTGAAGACAAACAAAAGTCATTCGCTAATGAAAGATCCAAAGTTCTAATTAGTAAATAATAATTAACATTTAACAGAGACACTGAAAACTCTTTGACAAGCTTCATTTTGTAGTTTGATGCTAAGAAGGGGATAGCCGGTAAGATCTGTACATTTTAATGCTTAACTTTTAGATTCATCCGCGTAATAATTTATGGAGCTGATATATTTTTCAAGTTCATGCACGAACAGTTGCATAACTAATCAATATTGACTAGAACCTAATAGCATATAAGGTAAGTCATTATTTTCATGAACATTTATCATTGTGATGTTGGAAGTCGTTATGATACCATTTGGTTAAGAATTAGCAGTATATATACTTGCAAACTATCACATTAAATTGGCCTGCGGGCCAGATGGGTGTGTGTTTTTTAAATTCTTTTAAATATTCAAACAATACTCCTCAAAGGGCCGGCCCACTCTACATAGACCTGGCTCTAACGGCATTGCTCTGCACACACAAAAGAGTGGGGACATAGGTAGTAGGCTTAGGGGTATCACGTTTCACGTGGTATTTCCGGCCTACCAACCGTGTCGTCTATACAAAAAAGGCTTAGCCTTTCTAAGCTCCGGCATCCTCAGGGTGCTGAGAGTCTTAGTTTTGCTCCTTCATTTGCATTTGAAAGTGAATAGTTTTCTTTGAGATCTCAGTGTAGATATGAGAGAAACGTTTTCTTTAGTATTTGCAGAAATCTAGTTTAAATTGTATTTTTGGTATGGAACGAACGAATGAAGAGAGTTGAAATTGATTACTTCAGCCATAATATAACAGACTTAACTTAAAATACTGCATTTAGTTGATTAAATAGATGAAAATCTGCAACTCTGATATTAATACTTTATGGGGCATCAAGGACGCTCACCTAACTTCAGTAAAATTTGGAATCTATGCTTTTAATTTGTATTTTATAGTAGTTTAAAAGTTACACCTTCACACCAAACCGTGCTGATCCAAAATGCAATATAAATATGGAAATGTAGGAAGTTTTTGCTTGCAGTAGATATATAAGATTGTCACTCGGTTGTGTGTACTTTCATTGTAAGCAGTATTTTTCAGTAGATAGTGAATTAATACATAACTAGTAAAAGATAATGGGTAAAACACTGACATGGTTTTCGTATTATCCCGTTGTAGGGAGATTCTCTGTGGTCCTTTCATATTGGTCTTGAATAAACATTTGTTTCTGAATCTTATTTTTTTTTCCGAGATTACACCCGGCAGGCATGTCGTTTTTAACGGCATTTAGAGAGTAGGAAAGTATGTTTTTCGGAGGTTGGTTGGATAGATTCGGGCATTCTCTGACGGCGAACAGGGTCAAATGATAGCCAAAATATCGGCTGACATTAATACATAACTCAGTATGAAATGCGGATCAAAATCCGGTCATGGGGATTAATGTACCTACTGCTTTTTTAATTGATTCTATAACTCATATGAGTTAAAGTTTATATGTAGCCGTGATTTTTGGCTACGTTACTTTATCAGCGTGCGAATTATGGAACACACCAACCTCCAAAAGTAACTTTCTACTGTCCTCTATGTGTTAAACGAATGCCTAGCCGGGTAATCTCGGAAAAAAATAAATCAGAAACCAATGTTATTCAAGCAAATATTGAAAGGACCACAGAGAAATCTCCCTACAACGGGATAATACGAAACCATGTTAGTGCTTTACCATTATCTTTTACTAGTTAGTATTAATTTACTATCTACTAAAATACTGCTTACAATACACCTACAATGAGTGACAATCTCCTATATATACAGCAAGCAAAAACTTCCTACAGTTCCATATTTATATTGCATTTTAGATGCAGCACGGTTTGTGTGAATGAGTAACTTTTAAACTACTATAAAATACAAATTAAAAGCATAGATTCCTAATTTACTGAAGTTAGGTGAGCGTCCTTGATGCCCCATAAAGTATTAATATCAGAGTTGCAGATTTTCATCTCTATTTAATCAACTAAATGCAGTATTTTAAGTTAAGTCTGTTATATATTATGGCTGAAGTAATCAATTTCAACTCTCTTCATTCGTTCGTTCCATACCAAAAATACAATTTAAACTAGATTTCTGCAAATACTAAAGAAAACGTTTCCTCATATCTACACTGAGATCTGAAAGAAACTATTCAACTTTCAAATGCGGAAAATGAAAAGCAAAACTAAGACTCTCAGCACCCTGAGGATGCCGGAGCTTAGAAAGGCTAAGCCTTTTTTGTTATAGACGACACGGTTGGTAGGCCGGAAATACCACGTGAAACGTGATACCCCTAAGCCTACTACTATGTCCCCACTCTTTTGGTGTGCAGAGCAATGCCGTTAGAGCCAGGTCTATGTAGAGTGGGCCGGCCCTTTGAGGAGTATTGTATTTTGAAATATTTAAAAAGAATTTAAAAACACACACCCATCTGGCCCGCAGGCCAATTATAATGTGATAGTTTGCAAGTATATATACTGCTAATTCTTAACCAAAATGGTATCATAACGACTTCCAACATTACAATGATAAATGTTCATGAAAATAATGAGCTTACCTTACCCTTTAGTTTCTAGTCAATATTGATTAGTTATGCAACTGTTCGTGCATGAACTTGAAAAATTTATCAGCTCCATAAATTATTACGCGGATGAATCTAAAAAGTTAAGCATTAAAATGTACAGATCTTACCGGCTATCCCCTTCTTAGCATCAAACTACAAAATGAAGCTTGTCAAAGAGTTTTCAGTGTCTGTTAAATGTTATTATTATTTACTAATTAGGAACTTTGGATCTTCATTAGCGAATGACTTCTGTTTTGTCTTCACTCGGACGAAACGAGCATATCAATGATAGCATCGCAAGCATGGTTTAAACTTGCTCATAGTGAACCCTTTTTTAGCATAGAGAACATCGGAAATTTGCATGACCATTGGTCTGAAGCTTAGAGCTTCTTTTCTATATATTTTGATTGGCACATTCTTGAGATCTCGAATGTAGGTTATTGACGACACGTTCCACCGCTCTGCTTCTGTTCCCACGAATATGAAGATGAGCACGATGAACATCCAAGATGTTGGATATGCGAGATATTGTGGCATTGGGTGTTACTCCAATTCTCTCACAGTTGCAAATCCCATCATGACGACAACCACGATCCAACGAAAAAGAGACGCGCATCAAGTAAATTCTTCCACAACCCTGAAAAGGCTGTTACTTGAAATTTGAAGGTATTTTGTAGACTTTGACTGAGTTTTGGTGGAGCCGCAGTGAGTTGAAGGTGTGGAAATGAATTGTGCGTTTATTCTGTGGTCTATTTAAATTTAAATTAAGAATAATTAATACTTGAACAGGTAAGTCGTTTATAAGTACGAAATTTCTTACAGTTCATGACCTCCATCCAAATATGGAATACCCAGGTGTTAAGAAAATGAGCCACAGCGGAGCAATCACATTCCAACAATTTATAAACATGAAGGATTCATATATTTTGAAAGGAATTTGAGACGAAATTGGAAAACCGAGCTGATCAACAAAAGAGCAATGTAAAAATGGTTGGTCAGGAATAAAAAAGGCAAAACAGCACAATACAAATTCCTTGAAAGTAGCACGACGGTAATATTGTTACGAATCCAAGTTCCAGAGTACTCAAGTTTTTCCGCTTATCAAAATACGTCTCTGAATGTTATTAAGGATTATGTTATAAATGTGATTATTTTATTGTTTGCATTGAAATTGAGACAAAAATTAACTTCATTACCTCTGAGATGGTGATCCAAGTGCAGGGTATGGTTGAAAATGTCTATCATATCACTTTTGAAAAATAGTGTGAACCCCAAGTAATACACAGGGATACCCCATCCAATTACCATAAAACAGTGCATGATAACCCTCGAGTCAAGGCTGGAGTAGCTTCCATTCAGAAATTGATAGATGAGCGTTAGAAAACTAAATGTGAGAGTCTCCAAATGACAGATAATATTGAGCATCCACAGTAAATTTGATTTGGTAGATTTACGCAGTAATAGTTGCACAACGCCGGTGTTTCTATTACGTGTCGCAGCCCAAGGATTTGCATGAAAGTAAGAAGAATAGTGCAGATACAAGGAAAGGTATATCAGAAACTTTTTGGAAATCATGGCTTTTATTCAGATAAACCTAGTTGAAAAAGAAGTAATAATGTGACAAGTTATGAAACTTGACTTGGCTACTAGAATCGACTTTCAAACTTCGAATGCTTGAAAATTTGGTAAATAAACATGTCCTTAGAAAGTAAAACCAATTATGGGGTTTTTGATTGCAAAATATTATGGTCAAAGTTTCAGATTTTCATCTATGAAATCCATTAAGTACATTCGTTAAAATATGATGACTTATTGTGTTTATATGATATCCGATTTATTTCAGCACATAATGAGTTTGCCGGTCAACGAAATGAAGTAAATTTACTAAGGACTTTTTTGTACGAGTATTGATTTCAACTTCTAAGTGGTATATGGATTTACCTTCTTTGAAGCCACAATATCAAAATCAGTTGGAAAAAATATGTGGAATATCTCGAACTACATGATAGAAGTATTATTCGGCTCATTAAACTATGGCACGTTTCGCATTACCTTGTATATATGCTTGGGCGCTCAATTTTACTTTTTAAAAATATTGCATCCGATTGTGTTCATTAATAATGATTAGCATCTACCAGT
>LJIJ01004709.1:0-13887 GCA_001718145.1 Orchesella cincta
TGCCTGGTAAAAGCTTCAGAATTGTATTGATAAGCGAGATGCCCGGTAGTTTCTGGGATCATTTGGGTCGCCCTTCTTGTACAGCATTACAACTTCTATGTCAATCAGATCCTCAGGGATACATTCTTCTGCCTGTATACGGTTAAATAGGAACTTAATAACCTTAATCCACGGTGGAGGAAGGCTTTTGAGGAATTCGTTTCTTATTCCGTCTAGGCCAGGACTCTTGCTTGACTTAAGCTTTCTAAGCGCTGCGTAAATCTCATGTGTGGATATGTTAAGATCAAGCTTGGGGTCAGATACGCCGTGGTAGGTAGTTTATCAATGGATCTTGAAGGAGTACATCAGTGTAGAAGGATTCCCATTTTTCTTGTCAATGGGACATTCGCTGCGCGTTGAGCCTCTTAGTAGCTTCACGGTGGACCAAAATTCTTTTGGGTTTGCTGCTGTTGACATTTTATTCTGGATCATTTCATAATAGGCCTTTTTCTTTTGTGTTACAAGTTTCTCGTAATTTTCTTTTGCTGCTACACAGGCCTTACGTCGCTCCTCATTGTATCTATGTTTCTTGCATTTTCGCTTTGCCCGCCGTAAGTTTTTCTTTGCATCCTTAATATATCACCATCAAACCATGGGGGGTTGCTTTGGGGGACCTTTCTACCAGGGCGGAAACTGTACATCATTTTTGTGGCACTCGCGGCGTTGAAGATCGCCTTGGTTATTTGGTTATATATATAGCTCACCCCTGCGCCTTCTACGGTCTCTGTTACGGTGTTAGCAAGATGGTCTGTAAATGCCTCCACGTTTTCTGGTACCATCTCAGTTTCTGGATTCTTTCTTGGCCGCAGTTTGACGGTGGCAGAATATTTGCGGAGACGAAAGTCGGCCAATCGACGAGAACAGCAGTGGGTTGGTGATCTGATGAGCTAATTTCTTCTATGGCGAAGTCTCTGAGTGATGGCAAGAACTTAAAAGGTAACCAAATATAGTCGACGATGCTACAAGCGTCACTTCTCAAAAGTGTACTCCCCCTCGGGGTCCGATGTGCTACACCCGTTCAGTGGGAGTAGTCCTAGTTCGCCAAAGCATTTAATTAGAGCTTTGCCGCGGGGGTTACGAGTTGAATCGCGGAGTTTCTTGGGTTATAGAATTCGAGGTCGCTGTTTGGCCGTAGGATATTGTCGTTGAATTCGCTAATCTAGCGTTAAAGTCGCCTCCAACCAAGACGTTGTCGCCTGAATTGAAGGCGTACAGCTCAAGCGACTCCGCAAAGTCTGAGATTAGGCTGTTGTATGTTGGCTGCGGGGGATGTATGTACAGGCTACGGTTATAATTCCGCCATTGTGGTCCACTAATTTGCTGATTACCCAGTGTTTGCATGCGTCCAGCGTCTCTGCATGCCTGAATTTTTCTTTGTCGTACAGTAATAATATGCCTCCTTTGCTACGCCCTGCTTTTTTATCCCTTGTAGACGGGATTGATATAATGTCGTAATTGCTGAGGAATTTTGGCAAGGTCCTAATATCGTATTCTATCCAAGTCTCAGTAAGTCCTATTATGGACGCAGAAGTTAAAATTGTTTTTTCGTTCTCATCCAGATCGAAGAGGTTCTTGAAGCCGTGGCAGTTCCAAAAGATAGCTTTGAGTTGCCTGGATGAAGGTATAAGTTTCGGGGAGACATCGCTTTCATTGCTTGTGAGTGTAGTATTTGGGGATTGGGCTATATACAAATTTTTCGTAGTGTGTGCGTGTGTGAGCCGGCCGACTTCCTATGCGGAAGAACCGAATTCCATTTGGTCGATGTCATTGCGCGACTGGAAATATGTCCAGTGCGTTCTTCCCCTTCTATTACAATGCTGTAATTTTGCCATATAAATTTGACCTTTTTTCCACTATCATTCGCCTCTTTGCCTCATCTCGTAGGATTTTGCGTACTTTACGAACTTGTGGAGGGTAGTCGGGGCCAATGAATATACCGGGGTTGGTCTTTTTGTTGTTTGATAGTACGTGGAACCTGTCATCCTGGATACAAAATACGCCAATATAGGCCGTGGTTTAGTACCTCCCGGATCTTTTCCAAGCCTTCTTGCTGATTGGCACAACCTGAGTGAGTTTCAGTTGATCTCTGATTATGGCGTTCACTCTCATAGCTGTTGTCGGGTTTGTGTCACCGGCAGCTTCAGGTACTCCGTTTATGATCAGCGTGTTCTTGTTAGCATTTTCTTCAAGTCGCAGGATCCGATCTTTCGCTTCATTGAGATCTTCTTTTGTCTCCCAAAGTTCTGACTGTGTCTGCCCTAGCTTTGCCTTTAGGTTGTTTTCAAGCTGAAGTTCCTCTATCTGGCCTTGCAGGATTGCCTGGTTCTGCGTGATAGTGGTGCGCAGATCACCAATATCCTCTGTCAGCTGTTTGTGTCGTGCCTTGTTTTCCTTTGCATTATCGTGAACAGCTTCTTCATGTATGCTTTCATGTCTAGTTCCTCTTCATCTTTGCTTAACGGGGACGTACATTTTCTTTTGTGTGCATTTTCCTCGGCTGTTTTGCCGGTTTCGAAGTTTTGTACTAGTTGGGGGACTGTAGGGGTTCGGTTACCTTCTGACATAGACATGCTGCTTTGGGGCTTTCTCAGTATTTTCTTGTGCTGTTTTTGGGGATTCAGCACTCGATCATCAAATGACCTTTGTGCTCAGGGGGTGTCATATACTTCGTTGTGTGTCACCAGCACTTAGTCATCATATGACTGTGTGCTCAGGGGGTTATCATACACTTCGGTGTGTCACCAGCACTTAGTCATCATATGACTGTGTGCTCAGGGGGTTATCATACACTTCGGTGTGTTACCAGCACTTAGTCATCATATGACTGTGTGCTCAGGGGGTTATCATGCACTTCGGTGTGTCACCAGTACTTAGTCATCATATGACTGTGTGCTCAGGGGGTTATCATGCACTTCGGTGTGTCACCAGTACTTAGTCATCATATGACTGTGTTCAGGGGTTATCATATTCGTGTCCAGTACTTTGTCATATGACTGTGTACTCAGATAATATTCATACACTACAGTGTAGAATGTACTGGTCATCAAATGACCTAATTGTACCTTTGAAGTGTTAGACTGGACTTGCACTGATCATCAAATGATCGTATGTGCACAGGGCACTACGCACGCTACAGTACAAAATATGCACATCTTCTACCATATAAGCACATATAGTCATATATGCCTGTAAGCATAAACTTGTACTGTAGGCGTGCGTAGTGCCCTGTGCACAATCGATCATTTGATGATCAGTGCAAGTCCAGTCTAACACTTCAAGGTACAATTAGGTCATTTGATACCAGTACATTCTACACTGTAGTGTATGAATATATCTGAGTACACAGTCATATGATGACTAAGTACTGGTGACACACCGAAGTGCATGATAACCCCCTGAGCACACAGTCATATGATGACTAAGTACTGGTGACACACCGAAGTGCATGATACCCCTGAGCACACAGTCATATGATGACTAAGTACTGGTGACACACCGAAGTGCATGATAACCCCCTGAGCACACAGTCATATGATGACTAAGTGCTGGTGACACACCGAAGTGTATGATAACCCCCTGAGCACACAGTCATATGATGACTAAGTGCTGGTGACACACCGAAGTGTATGATAACCCCCTGAGCACACAGTCATATGATGACTAAGTGCTGGTGACACACAACGAAGTATATGACACCCCCTGAGCACAAAGGTCATTTGATGATCGAGTGCTGAATCCCCAAAAACAGCACAAGAAAATACTGAGAAAGCCCCAAAGCAGCATGTCTATGTCAGAAGGTAACCGAACCCCTACAGTCCCCCAACTAGTACAAAACTTCGAAACCGGCAAAACAGCCGAGGAAAATGCACACAAAAGAAAATGTACGTCCCCGTTAAGCAAAGATGAAGAGGAACTAGACATGAAAGCATACATGAAGAAGCTGTTCAACGATAATGCAAAGGAAAACAAGGCACGACACAAACAGCTGACAGAGGATATTGGTGATCTGCGCACCACTATCACGCAGAACCAGGCAATCCTGCAAGGCCAGATAGAGGAACTTCAGCTTGAAAACCAAACCTAAAGGCAAAGCTAGGGCAGACACAGTCAGAACTTTGGGAGACAAAAGAAGATCTCAATGAAGCGAAAGATCGGATCCTGCGACTTGAAGAAAATGCTAACAAGAACACGCTGATCATAAACGGAGTACCTGAAGCTGCCGGTGACACAAACCCGACAACAGCTATGAGAGTGAACGCCATAATCAGAGATCAACTGAAACTCACTCAGGTGTGCCAATCAGCAAGAAGGCTTGGAAAAGATCCGGGAGGTACTAAACCACGGCCTATATTGGCGTATTTTGTATCCCAGGATGACAGGTTCCACGTACTATCAAACAACAAAAAGACCAACCCCGGTATATTCATTGGCCCCGACTACCCTCCACAAGTTCGTAAAGTACGCAAAATCCTACGAGATGAGGCAAAGAGGGCGAATGATAGTGGAAAAAAGGTCAAATTTATATGGCAAAATTACAGCATTGTAATAGAAGGGGAAGAACGCCACTGGACATATTTCCAGTCGCGCAATGACATCGACCAAATGGAATTCGGTTCTTCCGCATAGGAAGTCGGCCGGCTCACACACGCACACACTACGAAAAATTTGTATATAGCCCAATCCCCAAATACTACACTCACAAGCAATGAAAGCGATGTCTCCCCGAAACTTATACCTTCATCCAGGCAACTCAAAGCTATCTTTTGGAACTGCCACGGCTTCAAGAACCTCTTCGATCTGGATGAGAACGAAAAAACAATTTTAACTTCTGCGTCCATAATAGGACTTACTGAGACTTGGATAGAATACGATATTAGGACCTTGCCAAAATTCCTCAGCAATTACGACATTATATCAATCCCGTCTACAAGGGATAAAAAAGCAGGGCGTAGCAAGGAGGCATATTATTACTGTACGACAAAAAAAAAATTCAGGCATGCAGAGACGCTGGACGCATGCAAACACTGGGTAATCAGCAAATTAGTGGACCACAATGGCGGAATTATAACCGTAGCCTGTACATACATCCCCCCGCAGCCAACATACAACAGCCTAATCTCAGACTTTGCGGAGTCGCTTGAGCTGTACGCCTTCAATTCAGGCGACAACGTCTTGGTTGGAGGCGACTTTAACGCTAGATTAGCGAATTCAACGACAATATCCTACGGCCAAACAGCGACCTCTGATTCTATAACCCAAGAAACTCCCGCGATTCAACTCGTAACCCCCGCGGCAAAGCTCTAATTAAATGCTTTGGCGAACTAGGACTACTCCCACTGAACGGGTGTAGCACATCGGACCCCGAGGGGGAGTACACTTTTATGAGAAGTGACGCTTGTAGCATCGTCGACTATATTTGGTTACCTTTTAAGTTCTTGCCATCACTCAGAGACTTCGCCATAGAAGAAATTAGCTCATCAGATCACCAACCCACTGCTGTTCTCGTCGATTGGCCGACTTTCGTCTCCGCAACCACCGTCAAACTGCGGCCAAGAAAGAATCCAGAAACTGAGATGGGTACCAGAAAACGTGGAGGCATTTACAGACCATCTTGCTAACACGTAACAGAGACCGTAGAAGGCGCAGGGGTGAGCTATATATATAACCAAATAACCAAGGCGATCTTCAACGCCGCGAGTGCCACAAAAATGATGTACAGTTTCCGCCCTGGTAGAAAGGCCCCCAAAGCAACCCCCATGGTTTGATGGTGATATTAAGGATGCAAAGAAAACTTACGGCGGGCAAAGCGAAAATGCAAGAAACATAGATACAATGAGGAGCGACGTAAGGCCTGTGTAGCAGCAAAAGAAAATTACGAGAAACTTGTAACACAAAAGAAAAAGGCCTATTATGAAATGATCCAGATAAAATGTCAACAGCAGCAAACCCAAAAGAATTTTGGTCCACCGTGAAGCTACTAAGAGGCTCAACGCGCAGCGAATGTCCCATTGACAAGAAAAATGGGAATCTTCTACACTGATGTACTCCCTTCAAGATCCATTGATAACACTACCTACCACGGCGTATCTGACCCCAAGCTTGATCTTAACATATCCACACATGAGATTTACGCAGCGCTTAGAAAGCTTAAGTCAAGCAAGAGTCCTGGCCTAGACGGAATAAGAAACGAATTCCTCAAAAGCCTTCCTCCACCGTGGATTAAGGTTATTAAGTTCCTATTTAACCGTATACAGGCAGAAGAATGTATCCCTGAGGATCTGATTGACATAGAAGTTGTAATGCTGTACAAGAAGGGCGACCCAAATGATCCAGAAACTACCGGGGCATCTCGCTTATCAATACAATTCTGAAGCTTTTTACCAGCATTATGTTAAGCCGCTTAGAAGAGTGGGCAGAGAGTAGCGGTGTGCTACCTGAATCACAAGCAGGTTTTCGTAAGGAAAGAGGTTGCGTTGACCATATATTTACTCTAGAAGCAATTCGTCAAATATCTAAGAGAAGACTTAAGAAAAGAAGACTTCACCTGCTTTTTGTCGACTTTGCAAGGGCGTTCGACTCGATAGACCATAAGAAACTGTGGAGCCGCCTAAACGCGGTGGGAGTCAGCGCAAAATACATTAGAATATTTAGAGACATGTACAGCAAAGCCACAATGCGCGTGAGAACAAACCGGGCCCAGTAAACGATTTGATGTTGCAGAAGGAGTCCTCCAAGGAGACTGACAAGCCCGATCTTCTTTGCACTGTTTATCAGTGATGTAGAAGTCATTTTCAAGGAACTAGAAATACAAGGCATTCGAGGGTTCAATATTAACCATAAAACACAATCCACGTGCTGGCTACGCCGATGATCTCGTCATCTTGCTGACTCGCCCTCCAACCTACAGCTGAAACTTGATCGCCTTCTCAGTATTGCGAAGAAAAGGCCTTACCGTCAACGTGCAAGACAAAGATCCTTATTTTTTACCACTGTCACCCAAAGCGCCAACGCTCCATAAATTTGTGTATCAACAAGAGACTGTAGAGATTGTAAAAGAATTTACGTATCTGGGAATCACTTCTGCTGCTGCGGCAAATTCCATAAGCACCTCTCAGCCGTTAAGGTGAAGTGCGCAAATGCGGCTGGTTCAATTATCTCCGTCATTCTCAGAAGCCGAACCCACGACTGGGACGTGGTCACAAAGCTCTCGACGCCCTGTTGCTCTCAATTCCACTATACGCTGGGAGATATGGTCCTTAGAATTTGTTGAAGACCTAGAAAGAATCCAACTGAACTTCTCAAACGCCTCCTCACGCTTCCCCAATATACGCCGGGTTATATGCTGCGATTAGAAACTGGGGTCAAACATATATTTCAACAGTCTGATAGAGCTCTACGCTGGTGGGTCAAGGTGTCTAAACTCCTCCTCAAGAATCCCAAGAACTTGCTTAGAAGAACTGGCTTTACTCCTTTTAAGAAAAGCTGCCCGACATGGTTACAGCGAGTGCAGAGCCTTCTTGAGAAATGTGAGGTCCAGGATAAAGTTGACATCCTCGATCTACTTAGCGAAGATAATGAAGCTGCCGTAGGGTATGCATGGCTTGGCGCAAGAAATAATATGTTGATGTTAGATACAGAGAGATTGGACCGGGATAACTCCGGTTTTAGCTCCCTGTATGGAAGGATGAAACTTAATTTCAGAGAGGAGAAATATTTAAGCTACCCGATCTCCTTCCATAAGAAACGAATATTTCGCACAGCTTCGCCTACACCCAGACCGTCTGAACCTTCTGAGCCTCTATGTTGACCGCAGTAAAACCTCGTTCAACCCTACGAAATACTGTACGATATGTAACCAGAAAGATAATGACGACCTGTTCCACATCTTCTGTAAATGTAACATATACGACTCCCACCGGCAAGCTCTGGCTAGCATAAGTAATCCTCCATCTAGCACTTTGACTAGACGCTTCTTCCACAAAATTTTCCAGTACAAAACTCCGGAAGACGTACACTCAATCTGCCTTTTCATCCGCAGTGCCCTTCGCGAACGCAGTTTACACCGGAAATAAGTGAAATATAAGGACCCTTACAACAACCCCTCAACTCTCTGGCGACGACATATACTTACACATACATATTTCATAATATATTATTACAATTTATTAATTTATTCATATATATTTATTATTTTCCCTATTCGTACTTCATGTAAATATGAATTCGTGCAATTTGTGTGTGGGCTGTGGCCCTTCTTCATGCAATAAAAACTAACTAACTAACTAACTAACTAACTTAGTGATCCTTTTTTATAGGTTTTACGGAAGTTCTTCTAAAGTTTCTGTTTGTTTCTAAAAATATTCTTGACAATATAGCTACAAACTGGTTTTTACCTTACACCTTGTAGAAACTACTGAAACCATTAATTATTAATATGGTTATAAAACTGGAACCAGATGAAGCCATGGCTCTCCAAAAGGTTTGTTTCTACTGATGAGGCTACGTTTGGGGATTCAAATAATCTTGATAATATTCGTTTTATCTCAATAGTTCAAAGTAGTGGTTGGTGACCTGGATGAGGACGACAATGTCTTGATACGATTCCTTTCGAGCTAGGGACTTTGATATTTCCAAATGCCGAGAAAATGTTGAGGAATGTAAGATTGTCTACGCATAATTTAAACTACTATATTAATATCAAAACTGTTAGCAGAGTGATACAATACAATCTATACTTGCTGGCAATAACATCTTTTATTCTTTCAGGCAGTAGAAATGGCGCCAAAGACATTGCATCGATAACTATCTTCAGTGGGAATTTCCTCCAAATTATCCGTCTGACCTAAACTGGAAAATTTTGAACAGATAACGATGGCGCTGGAAGTATGTCGTATGTTTTTGCTAATTTAAAAAAAACATTGTTGTTAAAACTACATTAGAGAAGTCACAAGTCACGAAATCGATGCCATAAATATTTAGAATGCTCTGTCTCGTCTCGTATAATGGAAGTTTAAAGCATTCAGTGAATGAAAGTGTAGAAGAAAATGTTATGTTACAATATTACTAGTAATAAAATTTAAATTGCAACTTAAATAGTTTGCTGGATGGTTGCTGGTCGATCTAATCTGAAAGCGATATTAGACAGAGTGGGAATATGATTCTGCCCACTTCGCTGGTCATTTGTCATGATGGAAACTGGACTGAAACTATTTTGCAGAATGTGGAATTACCTGACTTGGTAGTGGGTTGATATGGAGGATTTGCCTTATATAATAAGGCCACACATATTCCTTGTAAGTATTTATGAAAATGCATGAACTATGAACGTTCCAGCAATTATCTACGAAAATAGTTGAATGTTAAACGAGCATTTGTTTTGCTATTATATATTCAGCGTTTGAAAATTTTGTACGAAGGTCTTCAGCAATTTGAAGGTGTTATCCGAAATGGCCAAGAAGATTATGATTATCAATGGTAAAGTTATTTCTTAACTTTGTAGAAACACTTTTTCCTTTGCAGCAACCGTTAAGTCATCAAGTAAATTTATTTCAACTAGCTCCGTGGGTGTTCACAATTGTTTGGAACTTTGTCAAGGAGTGTTCGCGTCAAAAGACGAGAGATAAGATTCACATTTACAATTCTTTCAATAAGGCTTGAGTGGTTGCAGAATTTTTGGCAAGCATGCGAGAGAAAGTATACACCGAATATCGACTGGATGTTTCACTCTGACAACAATAACTCAATTAAATGCTTGTGTCTGCTTTTTCTGCCGATTTAACTCAAAGGCGGACTATAAATAAAGTGAAGTAGGGACTATGTACTAACTAGCAATGATAACGACTGAATAAGGAACCAGTTTTAAATGTCAATCTAGTTTTTACTTTGTTTGTTGACGCATCATACTTACTTTCCTGATCTGTACTTTTATAGTTTCATTAATTGGGCTTTATAAAAAATAAAATGTTTGCATCACAAAAACGATGTACAAGAACAGTAATAGTTTGGTGCTCTAAGTATAGTTAAAGTACATACTTTGGCTTTCTAACCGAACAGCACCAGCAAAACTGGTATATCTTTATTCAAGAGCTTTTATTCTTATATGTCCTAAAATATTTGTGTTAGTGGTTTCTGCAATTCTGAAACTAGATATAGAATGTTTAATGTGAGCTAAGAGGGTTATGACACACGGCTCCTGATTTTCACGTTTGCCAACATACTACTGCATCTCCTGTGTGTGTTCCATCGGATATATATTTATAGCTCTCGTATTAGGTTAAAATGATTTCTTGCAAAGCTACTTTACTTTCGCAACCAGTCACAAGCTATATAAGGTGTACTTTGTATGTTCAATGTAAAGTCGAAAAACAAGGACATAAAATCAATCCGTTGTGTATGTAATACCTTTCATTTTTTGTGATAACTAGCAATAAAGGTATTGTACATAAATTCGCAATTAATGCTATTTAAACTTCTACTTCATATTTACTCATTTAAGTCGTCATTTATTAATAGTTGCAAGCCACAACACGACACATATTATTAAGTTTATTTACTGAACTGAAACAAATGATGGCGAGCTCTGAAAACCTAGAAATCCGCGTAAAATCATACGTTTTGTAACTATTATTACCTAACTTATGCCTATATCGTTGCATTTGCGTAGAGAAAGTTTCTCCATCTTAATCTAAACCAAGAAGGCAATAAAAGATTCTGTTGAACTTCAGCTTCCATTTGTTATGAAAAACTTCAAAATTAACTTTACGTAACAGTAAACACATTTTAGATTCGAAAAGCTTCAATGTACTTTCTATACAAATGGAAGCTGAAGTTCAACAGAATCTTTTATTTGCCTTCTTTGGTTTAGATTAAGATGGAGAAACTTCTCTACGCAAATGCAACGATATAGACATAAGTTAGAGTTAGGTAATAATAGTTACAACATGAATGATTTTACGCGGTTTTCTAGGTTTTCAGGCTCGCCGATCATTTGTTCAGTTCAGTAAATAAGCTCATAAGTAATATGTTGTCGTGTTGTGGCTTGCAAACTATTAATAAATGACGACTTAAATGAGTAAATATGAAGTAGAAGTTTAAATAGCATTAATTGCGAATTTATGTACAATACCTTTATGCTAGTTATCACAAAAAAACGAAAGGTACATACACAAACGGGATTGATTTTATGTCCTTGTTTTTACGACTTTACATTGAACATACAAAATACACCTTATATATAGCTTGTGACTGGTTGCGAAAGTAAAAGTAGTTTTGCCAAGAAATCATTTTAACCTAATACGAGAGCTATAAATATATATCCGATGGAACACCACAGGAGACAGTAGTATGTTGGCAAACATGAAAATCAGGAGCGTGTGTCATAACCCTCTTAGCTCACATTTAAACATTCTATATCTAGTTTCAGAAATTGCAGGAAACCACTAACACAAATATTTATTGACATATAAATATAATAGACTCTTGAATAAGGATGGACCAGTTTTTGCTGGTTGCTGTTCGTTAGAAAGTCAAAGTAAGTACTTTACGTTTACGTAGTGCACCAAACTATTAATTTCTTTTACATCTTTTTCTGATACAAACATTTTATTTTTTGTAAATAACAATTATATGAAACTAGAAAAGTACAGATGAGTCAACAAACAAAAGTAAAAAACTAGATTGACATTTAAAACTGGTTCCTTATTCAGTCGTTATCATTGCTAGTTAGTACATAGTCCCTACTTCACTTTATTTATAGTCCGCCTTTGAGTTAAATCGGGCAGAAAAAGCAGACACAAGCATTTAATTGGAGTTATTGTTGTCAGAAGTGAAAACATCCAGTCGATATTCGGGTGGTATACTTTCTCTCGGCATGCTTGCCAAAAATTCTGCAAACCACTCAGCCTTATTGGAAGAATTGTAAATGTGAATCTTATCTCTCGTCTTTTGACCGAAAACTCCCTTGACAAAGTTCCAAACAATTGTGAACACCCACGGAGCTAGTTAAAATAAATTTACATGATGACATAACGGTTGCTGAAAGGGAAAAGTGTTTCTACAAAGTTAAGAAATAACTTTACCATTGATAATCATAATCTTCTTGGCCATTTCCGGATAACACTTTTCAAATTGTTGAAGACCTTCGTACAAAATTTTTAACGCTGCATATATAATACCAAAACAAATGCTCGTTTAACATTCAACTATTTCGTAGATAAATTGCTGGAACGTTCATATGTTGTTCATGCATTTTCATAAATACTTACAAGGAATATGTGTGGCCTTATTATAAGGCAAATCCTCCATATCAACCACTACCAGTCCAGGTATTCCACATTCTGCAAATAGTTTCAGTCCAGTTTCCATCATGACAAATGACCAGCGAAGCGCAGAATCATATTCCCCTCTGTCTAATATCGCTTTCAGATTAGATCGACCAGCAACCATCCAGCAAACTATTTAAGTTGCAATTTAAATTTTATTACTAGTAATATTGTAACATAACATTTTCTTCTACACTTTCATTCACTGAATTGCTTTAACTTCCATTATACGAGACGAGACAGAGCATTCTAATATTTATGGCATCGATATCGTGACTTGTGACTTCTCTAATGTAGTTTTACAACAATGCTTTAATTAGCAATAACATACGACATACTTCCAGCGCCATCGTTATCTGTTCCAAAATATTTCCAGTTTAGGTCAGACGGATAATTTGGAGGGAATTCCCACTGAAGATAGTTATCGATGCCAATGTCTTTGCGCCATTCTACTGCCTGAAAGAATAAAAGATGTTATTGCCAGCAAGTATAGATTGTATTGTATCACTCTGCTAACAGTTTGATATTAATATAGTAGTTTAAATTATGCGTAGACAATTCTTACATTCCTCAACATTTTCTCGGCATTTGGAATATCGTAGTCCCTAGCTCGAAGGAATCGTATCAAGACATTGTCGTCCTCATCCAGGTCACCAACCACTACTTTGAACTATTGAGATAAAACGCATATCAAGATTATTTGAATCCCCAAACGTAGCCTCATCAGTAGAAACGAACCTTTTGGAGAGCCATGACTTCATCTGGTTCCAGTTTTATAACCATATTAATAATTAATGGTTTCAGTAGTTCTACAAGGTGTAGATAAAAACCAGTTTGTAGCTATATTGTCAAAATATTTTTAGAAACAAACAGGAAACTTTAGAAAGAACTTCCGCAAAACCTATAAAAAAGGAATCAACTTAGTTAGTTAGTTAGTTAGTTAGTTAGTTTTATTGCATGAGAGGGCCACAGCCCACACACAAATTGCACGAATTCATATTTACATGAAGTACGAATAGAGAAAATAATAAATATATATGAATAAATTAAGAATTGTAATAATATATTATGAATATGTATGTGTAGTATATGTCGTCGCCAGGAGAGTTGAGGGTTGATTGTAAGGGTCCATTATATTTCACTTATTTCCGGGTGTAAACTGCGTTCGCGGAGGGCACTGCGGATGAAAAGGCAGATTGAGTGTACGTCTTCCGGGGTTTTGTACTGGAAAATTTTGTGGAAGAAGTCTAGTCAAAGTGCTAGATGGAGGATTACTTATGCTAGCCAGAGCTTGCCGGTGGGAGTCGTATATGTTACATCTACAGAAGATATGAAACAGGTCGTCATTATCCTTTCTGGTTACATATCGTACAGTACTTTGTAGGGTTGAACGAGGTTTTTACTGCGATCAACATAGAGGCTCAGAAGGTTCAGACGATCTGGGTGTAGGCGAGCTGCGAATATTCGTTTTTATGGAAGGAGATCGGGTAGCTTAAATATTTCTCCTCTCTGAAATTAAGTTTCATCC
>LJIJ01004710.1:0-13882 GCA_001718145.1 Orchesella cincta
ACATTGAGCGCAACCCGACGTGTACAAGAAGATGATGATGGAAATGATGCTGCGCAAAACCATAGACATAAAAATATATAACAAATGAGCATAGATTAGCAAACTATTCCTTTTCCTGTCTTCTCATACAGTGTATGGAAGAAGAAAATCGGTTGTTATTGAGCAGACTTCAAACCGGTCCACGACGACTATGATAACTATTGGAGGAGTTTTCCAGCAAAAGAGCAGCAATAAACCCGTATGGGTGTAAGGCAGGAAGGGTTTTAAGGGATTCTGACTTCATATTAACCGACAAATTGTACTTGTTTTGCATCAAATACAGTGTTTGTGATAGTTTATGCGTTACAATGAACCATGAATGTCAGTCTGCTGTGACACGCTACTATTCCTGCGGGTTCACCATACTGGTATGCAGCTGCTTATCTTGCTGGAGAACTCCTCCGATGGTTATCATAGTCGTCATGGACTGGTAGAAATCTGTCCAATAAAGACCTCTTTTTTTGAAGTACTTACACTTTGATTGGACCAAAAAATGCAACTTTGCTTGTCTATGCTTATGTATTATATATTAAAATTATGTCTTTGCGCAAAACCAGCATCTTCGCGACGTTCATCTTGACCTAAAGGCCTTTTCAGACCAAGAGCTTGAAGCAGCAAGCTTGAAGCAGCAAGCAGGAAAAACGTAAAATGTGTGTTCCCACTGCTCAAGCAGCATGCTGCTAGCTTGTTCATTTTTGCAGCGGCTTGTTTTCTTTTGCTGCTCGCTTGTTTTGGTCGGAAGCTTGAAAAAGCTCGACTGTTCACACATGCAGCTTTTTCCTGCTCGAGCAGCAAATTTTTTTAGGCGCCGACAGAAAAGTTCAAGCTTCTTCTGAAGAAGCTTTTTCTGCTTGTATGTAGCGTTTTTTGTTTTGCAATGCATAAATAAAGCTGAAAAGGCTTTGTTTCTTTTTCTTACTACTACTACTACTACTTATTACACCTACAACTCTGTATAGTTGTTATTAAGGTCGACCAATTACGGAGTGTTAATTAAGGGAAAGATTAATTATGATAGTAAGAAAATCTTTTATTTCAAATAATTTACGTCAAATTCAAAATAACGTATTTTGAGCATATGGTTAGCCATTAGAAAGGGACGAGGAAGAGTATGAAGAAGAAGTGGATGATGTAATTTTCGAATTTATATGGAAGGTAGAGGGGTCGACCCTTAATATACAAGCCTGCTGCTGTTTGTGTTCACACCAGTTTAAAGAGCAGCTAGCGTGTAGCTTGCTCCTGCTCGCATCTAGCTTTTTACTGCTTCATACTTGCACTTCTGTGAGAATGCACATTTTTTTATGTGAACACACATTAACTTTTTTTTTAAAACCATCGAGCTTGTTCAAGCTTCATGCTTTCTGCTTCAAGCTGGTCCGGTGGTGGAGAGCACGTAACGGATTTACTCACGTGGATCAACAGAGCGCTACAGACTCATTCAATAAACGAAATGAACAAACCAAATGTTCGTTTCCCGTCGTAACTCATAATTAGCAAAATTCCAATTACGAATTATTTAAGCATTCTGAAAAAATACAACCTCAACCAAAAGGATTTTTTGCATTGTATATAGTACTGTAAAAGTAAGTCCGCTTTTTCTCGATCTTGTCAGATTTACCTGAGATTTTTTATCGCGCCCTAAAAAACAATACGCAGAAGTGTGAGGAGATGATGTTCCTCTCTCCAATCCGGTACATTATGGTAAAAATCCTTCCAAGCCAAGATGCTCGAGCTATGGTCCTGAGAGCGTGTCCTCGTGGGGAGACACCAGTGTCAGTGATTGACATTCCTTGAAAAAATTGTGAATGAATTATCTTTCATTGCAACAGCTTCCTCTTCATTTCATTTCAGGTGGATCTGGAGGAGTTCTCATTTCTCTGGAACGTCAATAACTTTTCAATCCTCAGCGGACTATCTCCTCGGAAATAAGATCTCCTGTCTTTCGTGGAGGAGGTCCCAACCAAAACTACGGCTGGTAACATAAAATTATCAACTTGTATGCATGACTTCTGGAGCTAAAGACGCTCTAATTTATTTCAGGCAACTGTGTGATCTATCGAGGAGAAAGCTTGATGTGATCGAGTTTTATACGTTTTACTTGTCGTTGGTGGATTATGGAGATTTTCAAGGAAATTCTGGTCCAGTGAGAGCAAATTTTCAAGTCTCCATTCTCGACGCTAGTGGAGAACCATCCAAAAAAAGCGGTGGGTATTCAATATCCTTCTCAGCTATCCTTTTTGTTTTTACTAGATTGTTTGCATGCCTCCTTTTTGCTTTTATTTCCAGCAGCGGATGACAAACCCACTGCAGAATTCATACGCTTAGGAAACTGGAGTGGCCAACTTGTTTTAACACTTTTAACTTCACAATTCAAGGAGCTAGATGGGCAGTTAGCGAAAATACGTTGAAGGTTCATTGCAAACTTGCAACCTTTAGTGAAATGAAGCACAAGGTGGGCCCAGGTGGGATGACACATTATATCCCTTCAGCCCTGAGGAATGCAGCCTTCAGAGACAGTTTTGCAAGGGATTTTGGAAAGTTGTTCAGAGACTCAATTTGGGGCGGGATGTGACAATCTCAACGGGCAAAACTAAGTTCCAAGCTCACACTCTCATTCTCAAAGGTTTTTAAAAAAATAACTCATCTAAAATTATCCACCATGAACTAATATGATTGTTTTGCTTGTGGAACAGCTCGAAGCTCAGTTTTTGCTGCCATGTTCAATACCAATATGATTGAGAATGAAACGAAGACTTTGGTCATCTCAGATTTTGATGATGTCGTTGTGAAAGGGATGCTGGAGTATCTTTACACGAAGCAACTGATTGTATGGCTGAGCGAGCGCCGGAGCTCTTCCAAATTGCTGAAAAGTATGACTTGGCTGATCTGAAGGAGGATTGCGGGTATGCGTTGGCGGAGAGCCTCAACAAGGATAATGCCCAATGATCTGGTCCCTGGCTAACGCTCTCAATGTTCCGTTCTTGATTCAACGCACTCAGGACTTTGCATACTTGTAAGAAACTCTCATTTTCTAATTAACATAAGAATTCTGATTTATTACCTAATTATCTTGCTAATTTTTGAAGGAACAAAGGTGGATCTGACGGCGTTTCAAGCTACCCATTCATCATCATTCATCAAGATGAAAGTTCCTTCTGCTAGGGGCGATTTAGCTGATCTTTTCCTCGCCCAATTATTCATTGAAGCTGGCCATGTGATGAATAATGTTTTGTCACGATTCTAGCTTCAAATCTACTTTATTAATTGTACTTTTAATTGACGTGTGTGTATCATGTCATACTAAACATAATATCATATCAAAACAGATTTCGTTGATTCTAATATAATAAAAAAAATACTATTGGCTTTACCTTTAAGCACAATATTTATAGTATTACCAAAAACCAACGACTATTTTGCAAAAAAATTACACGAAAACCCATTTTTCGGAGGCGGCATCCAAACCGAGATGACATCAAATGTTCGTTTTCCATCGTAACTCTGAACCATTAATTAGCATAATTTAATTTTGAATTATTGTGGTATACCAAAAAATATAACCAAAACCCAAAAGAATTCCTTGCATTATCTACTGCAAAAGTGTTTACAATATTCCCTGCGCTATCTTCTAGAACTCCTCAGATTCTTGTACTCAGAAAAATAATCAGAAGCGTGCTCTGTCGTTCTCTCTCCAATCCCGAACATGATGTCTCAAAAATCCTGCCAGTCAAATCGGTTCGACCTTGGTCCTGACGGGCGTACACTCCGTGGGAGAAACAAGTGTCCGTAATTAACTAATTCGTTTAAAATTCCTTTCAATGTCATTTCATTACCACTCTTTGCCATTTATTTTCAGGTTGAAAAGGATCCGTTATCCGTTCTCTTTCTTATGGGTTGTCAACAACTTTTCAAGCCTCAGCAAGCTTGCCGAAGTCAAAATCCCCGTCTTCCGCGGAACTCATAAAACACAACTATGGCTGGTAACTCAATAAACAGATTTTATCAACGTGAATGTAGTACGTATAACTTTAGTTAGGTGTTTATATTGTTTTAGGCAATTGAGTATGAATCCATCCAAAAAGTTTGATGGGCGTGGAATATTGTTCCGTTTACGTGTCGTTAGTGGACTATGGAAAAGGGCAACACTGCCAGCTTCCACGCGGGCCAGTGAGAGCAAGTTTTCAAAATATCCATGCTCAAACGCGATGGACGACCAGTCGTGGAAAGCGGTGGGTATCGTATATTCTTATCAGCTTTCCTTTACCAAGCAGTTTGGTTGCATGTTTCATTCTGTTTTTTCTCAACAACAGAAGAGGCATCTCGAGAATTTGAAGATTCCAGACGTGTGTGGGGCTGCCCAAAATTTGTTCCATGTTCGTCGCTCGTCAATTCAGCGAGCGGCTGGTGGTGAATGACACGCTCAAGATTCATTGCAAAGTTGTAGTCTTGGGCGTGAAGCAGAAGATGCGCAAAATTGGGATGACTCATGGAACTCCCTCAACCAAGCAGAGGAATGCTTCCTTCAAAAATAGTTTTGCAAGAGATTTTGGAAAGATCTTCAGAGAGTCGATTGGGACGGATTTGACAATTTTGACGGGCAATGCTACGTTGCAGGGTCATATTTTCATTCTTAAAGGTTTGTTCACAGCCTAAATTATCACAGTAATGAAGTATTTAACTCCTGATATTTTTTGGTACAGCCGAGCTCAGTTTTTGCTGCGATGTTCAATACGAATATGATTGAGAATGAAACGAGACTTTGGTCATCTTCAGATTTTGATGAGGTCGTTGTAGAAGGAATGTTGGAGCATCTCTACAATGGCGAAACTGACTGCCATAGACGAGTTAGCTCCGGAATTTCTCAAAATCGCGGAGAAGTACGATTTGACTGGATTAAAAGAGGATTGTGTGTACGAGCTGGGTGATAAACTCAACCTGGAGAACGCCGGAGTAGTACTGGTACTTGCACAGACCCACAATGTGCCTGACTTGAAAGCCCGGCTATGGAATTTATAAAATCTGTAGTAATATAGTAGTTGTCATTTCCTGTAGTATATTTGGAGATAAAACAAGGGCAAAGTTTTGTATTACAATTATATGATCATGCGTTTTTTATAGGAACAAAGATAAGCTACTGAGTCGAAGTCGCTTAAGGACGCTGTTAAATTAGCCGATGCAGAAACTCTTGTGGAGTTGTATTTTTCTCAACTGTAGAGCGCAAAGTGGTCATTTCTTTTTCTCCGATTATCACTAATTAATTGTGTTCTATGCTTAGAGATCATACTATATTTATTCTCACTTTTCTTGCAAGTAATATTGAATGTAGGCTGTAATGCGTTTATACTTAAGTTAACAATAAAAATTAATTGATTATGAATGGGATTTGAAAACCACGGCCATCTTATTCGTAAAAGTTGCAAAGTCGTAAGTAGTTAGCTTGAGAAATTGAATCAGGCTAGTCAATAACTCGGTACGGTATAAGTGTAGTACATAACTGAATGATGAAATTTGCGGGTATATTGGTCATAGCTTCTGATCCATTCAACATTGACACATTTAAATTGATGAAATAGTGCAATTATATGAGTTCTTTTAATATACAAAATTAGAAAGGAAAACACGTGTTTTGACGTTGCCAATTACAGAACGGCTTGCAGTTCACCTAATATCTAACAGTACAACTGTATATTTTTGACCACCATTATTTCATCTCAGACGTGAAATATATTCATGAATTATGATTGTTAACTATACCGAAAAAGTGTTTGACATCGTGGATCCTTGAACATATTTTTCTTCGTTGTAGATTACTCCTGTACTAATTTGACATTAAAATGAATTTTACGAAATTTTACTACATAAAAGATAACTTGCAAAGTTACGAAAATAAACGACAAAAAACATTCGTTATCTGAGTAAGGTTACGAAAGTTGGTTACCAAAATATGAGACTAGATTCGTTAACTGCATAAATTTTATAAGTTGTGCTACCAAATTACGCTGACATTTGTTTTCTCCATCAAGTTTTAATCTAACAAGATGAACTGATTTACTCATGTAGAGCAACAGAGCGCTTCAGACTCATTCAGTAAAATTGTATTTCAAAAGAACCCTAAAATCTGATATGATTTTATGAAATGAAGGAAAACGACCATAATGCTTGAAAGGATTAGCATGGACTAGACTAGTACGCTTAGATAACTGAGCACACGTCGTCCTTGATTGAACTGAGAAAAGAATGACACGGAATTACAATTTTTAGAGGCTGCGTCCCAACCAATATGAACAAACCAAAAGTTCGTTTCCCCTCGTAAATCATAATTTAAAAAAAATGCATCATGATTGCAATGATCACTAAAAAAGCAAAAACGATTCATTTCACAGCTAAAAAAGGGGTTAAGAAGACTCTTAAGGTTATCACAAGTAGCTTAGAAAATTCTCTATCTTTGCACCAAAAAATGAATTACTAAAGTCTACAATTATGGATACTACAGCTAAGTTAAGCCAGTTCGCTAACTTATCGGCAATCATTTATTAAACAGTTCTGAAATCGCCTTCCAAAGGAACTAGTAAATACGCCAGTAGTCAAACAGAGATGAGATTAAATCAGGACTACGTTCTGTACTATGTGCAACTGAGCTACTTACTTGTAACCTTCCTCATTCCATTCAGCATTTTGCTGTTCTTTTACAAAACAATGCTGCAATCTACCAACAACAGCGAAGATTTAGCCCTAGCTGGAATGCTTTTCGGGATTGTGATAACCTTCTTGTCGTGTAACATACTACTGCTTGTGATACGTGGAATGAATATTTTTAAAGTGAAATATTCCCCGAGTTTACTCTCGATTAGCAACATTTTAGTTATACTGGGATGCTCCACCAATTTTGTGTTTTACTGCCTGTTTGGCAAAAAGTTCCGCTCACAGTTGGCTCGAACATTGGGCATGCGTAAAATCTCAAGGAAGGGTAGTAAGAGCAGTTCAAATGACAGTAATTTTCAGATGAACTCAAATGATCAGACTGCCGTCGGAAGAAACTCGATTACGAGCATACTTCGAATGAGAGCAGTTCAGACGGAAATCAACGCAATTCAGAAACAAAATGAGTGACACTAACTGAATGCTATGGAAAACAATGTGGGTGAATTTAGCTGCAGTCAAGTCACAGTGACCAGTTTTCTCGGTGATTAAGGAAACGATCATTGAGCTATTTACTTCGTTTTACAGCTTTACTGAGAATATGTGAAAGTGGTTTTTGTTTGAAGGAGTATATGAATACTTTTTGCTGCTTCTGACAATATCAGCGTTATTTACTGCTAAATTGATGTTAGCAGGGTGCAGGGCATTGCCTACCAAACCAGGATCTTTAAAAAGCTGAAAAAACTAGCAAACAACTATTGAAGTAAAAAAAGAGAAAACGAAATCTCTTGCACTTCATCTCAGGGATGGATGACCATATGAATACGATGGCTTCGTGGCAAGCAAAGCAGTAAAACCACGCAATTTCTAATTGCACATACAAATATGAACACCTGAGAAAGTTGCTTATACGCTGAACAAAGTAACGGTGTGCTGGTTTTATTGTTTTATGTCATGTGTCGTTATTCATGCATTGAAATCCCATCAGTAAACTTGGATATGCTTAGGTAGTTTCTGCAAAAAGTTATTATGAATTAGAGTTATGCGTAATTCTGAAAAGTTTAAAAACAATACTGAATTAAAATTTTTATAAATAAACGTGTAAAACATCAAGTCATATATTGTGCAGGATTGCCTTGCTCTTAAAAAGTATTTTTACAAATTTTGTGAATTTTAATCCTTTACTTAACCAGCGAGCTAGAATCCGATCGACAATATTCATGTAAATTTTGATTTTGCTTATTTTTAGCTTAGCCTATTTACATATTTTTACAATTCCACAAAGAAAACTTCGTAGGAATACTGAATCTTTGAAGCCGTTGTGAATATTTCTGTGCTTGGATTTAATAAAAGCATCAGAACAGGTCAATGGTCAGCACTCTCTTGATGAAAAATTTCAATTGTTTTGGGACAACTCAACTTGACTCGAGTCGAGTTACTCAAGCAGATGTCAGAGCTCCACAAGTTAACAAGACACCGTAAAAGTAACGAGTTGACACTGAAAATATCAGCCCTGAAAATGTCCATTTAGATGAATGAAGCTTTTCTTGGGTGCCCTAGAACAGGGTGACATTGGCTACTAGCACCAGTGCGTAACTTTCTCCACAAAAAAATCGAAGATAAATTTGAGAGAAGGAGAAGGAAACGGTGGAAAACTGGGAGGATGATGCGGTACCCAAACTTTTGTGTAATTTGCTGCCAATCATTGCGGTACAACTTTTCCATTACTACCCCCAAACTCTAATAAAAGGACCACAGAAACTTTTGAAGAACTTGATGACACAAAAATGCAGCACTACCATTAGTTCATGCAAACCTTTATGGACTGATTCTGATTTCACCAAAACTGCGTTAAAAATGCAACACCATGGAACGCTATTTATGCACTTTGTTTGTAAACCTTTCTTTGTCGTATGGAGAGTAGTGTGCATTTTGTCGTATAATGTATATATACTGTGGAAAGTGGAGAAATGCATAGTGTAGCGTGTAAATTCTCTTTGTTCAATATTCCTCATGTTTAAATATTGCCGCTGCGTCGGCTAAGGATATTTCGTTTTTCTGCTTTTTGCTACTTGAGCAGGAGCAGACTTGGTTTTATTCATTCTTGTTTGAGATCGTACATGAGGAGGTTGAATTTTAGGCAATGTTAAACAGATAATGTTTTCTTTGTTGTTTAAGGATAATTACTAAAGTTAATTAGATAATTGTTTAAATTTAGTCAGCAATAAAATAGGGAAAGTAAAAATTGTATCGAAACCGAAAGTGTCCTTATTTTTAGACTAAATAACAATTATTATCTCTCTTCAACTCTCATCGTCTATTTAACTTAGAGTCGGAATTTACCATTTCAAGCGTAGAAGGAAGTGAGTGCTATTGTTGGGTAGACTGTCAGCTCTTTTACATATACATTCCGTCGTTTGTGTATTTTTCCTTCGTTTCTATATTTCTGCTTTGGCTCGAGTCAGTCATTCGTGTGGAGAGAAAAGAGTAGTTAGATTGAGATTGTCTGAAAGTGATACTTGAAGAATAAATTGTTAGGAGGAATAAATTTTGAATTTTACCACTCACAGTCAAAAATTGTGGTGTATTTTATTAATTAAGGTGAAAGGTAATTAATTAACTCACAAACACGAACAATATGGCAAGTCGCCCTGCGAAGCGAAGCCGTTCTAACGACGACGAACCGGAGAGCTCCATGGGTGAAACAGACGTAAGTATTGTAACAACAAAAATTTCAAAAGATAAGATGCTCATAATGCAGCAATGCTAATGAAGGTAAATATTTTTATAGGTTGACCAAGATTTTTTCTCCTTTGTGTGGACTATCAACAACTATTCAACACAAACTTGAGTTAGGTGCAGTGGAATCACCAGTCTTTCGCGGAGGTCCAAAGAACAACTACGGCTGGTATTAAATGATTAAATAATATAAATCATAGAAAAAAGTTTTTAATAAAAAAACTAATTTATTTCAGGCAACTAGAACTTAATAAAAGTGAAATTGTGGGAGGACATTTCTTCGCTTGTGCTGATCGACAGAGGAAACGAAGATTCTGATGAGGAGAAAAAGTCAGAGCAAAGTTTCAATTCTCCATCATCGACGCCGATGGACAACCTTTTTTCAAGAGGTTTGTAGTGTACTAACTATGTTTTTATTGCTGATTTATTTCAAAAATGGATTTAACACGTGAATTATTTTTAAAGGAGGACCTGGAATGAAAATAATTAGGTTCAGCACCTATTGAAGTGGGATACGATGATTTCGCACCTGCAGATTTACTTAATCCAAGTAATTTAGCTGTGGATGACAAAGTGACGATCCTGTGTAAAATCTGGATTTATGGTGACTCAAAGAAGACCGTGATGAAGTTCAGGGAAAGTTCAACCCCCTCACGAGGATAGGTTCAGAAAGGATGGGATTGTTAACGACTTGGGTAAACTCTTCAGGGAATCAATTGATACTGATGTCACCATCATGGGCAGAAAAACCAACTTTAAAGCTCACAAATTGATTCTCAGTGGTAAGTTATATTGAGTCGTGAATGAAAAGTAATTACTGCCATCAGTATAACTATTCTAATTAACCAGCTCGAAGCACGTCTTTGCTGCCATGTTCAATTCGGCATGCTCGAGAATCGTTCCAACTTTGTGGAAATTGCGGATTTTGAAGATGACGTTGTAAAAGGAATGTTGGATCATCTCTACACTGGCAAAACTGAGTGTATGGACGAGTTAGCTCCGGAACTCCTCAAAATCGCGGAGAAGTACGATTTGGGTGGATTAAAAGCGGATTGTGTGTACGAGCTGGGTGATAAACTCAACCTGGAAAACGCTGGAGAACTACTGGTTCTTGCACAGACCCACAATGCACCTGATTTGAAAGCCCGCTATGGATTTTATAAACCTGTAAGTAAATTTAGTAGTTACCATTTCCAGTAATATTTTAGGAGATAAAACAAGGTCACGGTTTTTTGATTGGGCGTTTTGATTTATAGGAACAAAGATAAGCTGCTGAAGTCGAAGTCGTTTAAGGACGCTGTTAAACTAGCCGATGCAGAAACTCTTGCGGAGCTGTATTTTTCTCAACTGTAGAGCGCTGAGTGGTCATTTCTTCTTCTCGATTATCACTAATGAATTGTGTGAGATCTCACTTTATCATACTATATTTATTCTCACTTTCCTTGTAAGCAATATTGAAATGGAGCTGTAATGCGTTGTATACTTAAGTTAACAATAAAAATTAACTGATTATGAATGGATTTGAAAAAACCATTTAGTATCTATTCGTAAAAAAGTTAGTTAAGTAGTTAGCTTGAGAAATTAAAAAGGCTAGTCAATAATTCGGTACGCCATAAATGTGCTACATAACTGAATGATGAAATTTGAGGGGTAAATTGGAGACAGCTGCTGAGCCATTCAACTTTGACACATTCAAATTAGGTAAATAGTGTAACTTTATGAGTTCTATTAATATGCAAAAAGAAGCGTATTTTTTGGGTTACATAACCATGCAACTGAATAACAAACTACTATCTATTGTAATGGAAATATTTTATTAATCACATTATTTTCATGGTTGGCGTAAATCTATACATGATTGTTTACAATACCAAAAAGTGTTTGACATGTGGATAGTAGTTGTTGATTACTCCTGTGTTAAATGTTGATGCTTAAGATGACTTTTTCGAAATTTTATTTACAAAGTAACGAAAATAAACGACCAAAAAGCATTCTTCACTAAAAAGGTTACGAGAGTAGGTTAGCAAAACATGCTCATGACACCAGATTCGTTAACTTCATAAATTTGTAAGTTGTCCTACCAAACTACGCCAACATTTGTTTTCTCCACCAAGCATTAATCTACGAAGTTTAACGGATTTACTCACGTGGAGCAACAGAGCGCTACAGACTCATTCAATAAACGAAATGAACAAACCAAATGTTCGTTTCCCCTCGTAACTCATAATTAACAAAAGTTAATTACGAATTATTTAAGTATTTGTTAAAATGCAACGAAAAACAAAAGGATTTAGTATTATATATTCTACTGTAAAAAGTTCAGACCAGATTTTCTCTATCTTGTCAGATTTAACTGAGATTTTTATCGCGCAATTCAGAACAATCCCGAGAAGTTTGATGAGATGGTGTTACTCTCTCCGATCCGGTACATTATGGGTAAAATTCCTTCCAAGCAGAAATGTTCGAGCTATGGTCCTGAGAGCGTGTCCTCCGTGGGAGAAACTAGTGTTCGTGATTGCCATTAAAATTGTGACTTCTTTACTTTCTTTTCATTTCAAGAGGTTCCTCTGCATTTCATTTCAGGTGGAGCTGGAAGAGTTCTCATTTCTCTGGATTGTCAATAACTTTTCAACCCTCAGTGGACTCTCCGAAATAAGATCTCCAGTCTTTCGTGGAGGTTCCAACCAAAACTACGGCTGGTAACATCAATAAAATTTATCAACGTGGATGCATGATTTCTGGAGCTAAAGATGCTCTAATTTATTTCAGGCAACTTGTCATTTATCGAGGAGAAAGCTTGATGTGATCGAGTTTTATTCGTTTTACTTGTCGCTGGCGGATTATGGAGATTTTGAAGGGGATCCTGGTCCAGTGAGAGCAAATTATCAAGTCTCCATTCTCGACGCCGGTGGACAACCAGTCAAAAAAAGTGGTCCGTATCAAATATTCTTGTCAGGTTCCCTTATGTTTTTTACCAGATTGTTTGCATGCCTCCTTCTTGCTTTTATTCCCACAGCGGAGGACAAATCCACTGCAGAATTCAAAAGCTCAGGAACCTTGAGTGACCTACTTGTTTTAACTTCACAATTCAAGGAGCTAGCTGGGCAGCTAGCGGAAAATACGTTAAAGATTCAATGCAAACTTGCAATCTTTAGTGAAATGAAGCACAAAGTGAGCCCAGGTGGAATGACTCATTATACTCCTTCAGCCGAGCTGAGGAATGCATCCTTCAGAGACAATTTTGCAAGGGATTTTGGAAAATTGTTCAGAGACTCAATTGGGGCGGATGTGACAATCTCAACGGGCAATACTAAGTTCCAAGCTCATACCCCTCCTTTTAAGGTTTTTGAAAGAATTAAGTCAGTTAAAACTATCCCACCATTGAACTAACATTATTTTTATGCCTTTGGAACAGCCCGAAGCTCAGTTTTTGCTGCCATGTTTAATACAAATATGATTGAGAATGAAACGAAGACCTTGGTCATCTCAGATTTTGATGATGTCGTTGTGAAAGGGATGTTGGAGTATCTTTACACGGGAAAAACTGATTGTATGGACGAGCGAGCTCCGGAGCTCCTCCAAATCGCTGAAAAGTATGACTTGGCTGATCTGAAGGAGGATTGCGGGTATGCGTTGGCGGAGAGTCTCAACAAGGATAATGCTCCAATGATTTGGCTCCTGGCTAACACTCACAATGTCCCGTTCCTGATTCAACGCACTCAGGATTTTATATACTTGTAAGAAAATGTCACCTTCTGACTGTCACCAGAATTCTGATTTATTACCTAATTATCTTGCTAATTTTTGAAGGAACAAAGTGGATCTGACGGCGTTTCAAGCCATCCATTCGTCATCATTCATCAAGATGAAAGTTCATTCGGGTAGGGGCGATTTGGCTGATCTTTTCCTCGCCCAATTATTCATTGAAGCTGGCCATGTGATGAATAATGTTTTGTCAATATTCTAGCTTCTACTCTACTTTATTAGTTGTACTTTTAATTGACGTGTGTGTCTCATGTCATACGAAACATAATATCATATCAAAACAGATTTTGTTGATTGTAATGCAATAAAAAAATATGATCATGATGATTAAATAATGAGGAGATACTAATACCAAAATCAACGCCTATTTTCCGAAAAAAATGCCACGAAAACCCATTTCTCGAAGGCGGCATCCCAACAGAGATAGACATCAAATGTTCGTTTTCCATCGTAATTCTGAACCGTTAATTAGCATAATTTAATTTGGAATTATTGGTACACACACAAAAATGATAACCACAAACCCAAACGAAATTCCTTGCATTGTCTACTGCTCCAATGATCAATGTAGATGTAATGAGTACATTCTGGTGTCATGCATGAATTATAATTAACATTATATCAGATGGGATGCGGTTTATTCTGAAAATGTATAATAAAATAAACACGAATTAAAATTATTGGTTTTGCAAGGAGGTGG
>LJIJ01004711.1:0-13880 GCA_001718145.1 Orchesella cincta
ATACACAAGGAATATAAACAAACTGAGTTGGACAAAAAGCCATTTCTCACACGATTCATAAAAAATGTCAAAAAACTGATCAAACCGTTAAAAATAAGTCTATAAAACGACAGTGATCCTTTTATGGACTGCCGTTTACGTCATGGTGTAAAAAACAATTTTTTTACTGTCAAACTAACCAGTTATAAATATTATTTCTGGAGCACAAAAAACAGAGCGTCGCGTGACTGCTCTGTATCTCAAGTATTTTTCTCTTTGTATATAAAGGTATTTTGTTTAGGCATCTATGTTGTGCATGGGCAACTTAATTATTTGCTCTCTAATTTTTTGTAAAGTAAAACGGAGAAAGTTTTCGTGGGGAAAGTTGGTAGTTTTTCGAGAACGTATGATGATGTACAACATAGTTTCAGTTGTGCGAAATATTCGGGATGCACACAAGCGTTATGTTTCAATTATAGCTTTATTTAGTTCAACAAAACGGCAAACCAAGATACAAAACGTATTATTGATGTTAAATATATGTATGTACATACGAGAAGCGTACATATACTGACAAATGTCAATGTTAGGAACTTGAGCATTGAAAGAAACGTTAGATAAATCATCGAGTACGATGTAAGTTTACTTTATGTAAATCATCGCTCGTGTGAAAAATAATGCTCAAGTCGAAATTCAAAAATTGTAAAATCATGTTGATTTTGCTAACATAACAATCAAATTCTGAGCTGGTTGAAACACATCCAAAATACTCTCGGGTTATAATTACAATACAAAGCATACAAGTTTGTAGCCTACCCTTTCTTCAATCCTGCATTAATGATGATTTTAAGGTTCAACCTAACTCTTAACAATTTAGTTGTTATTTGAAGAGCTTGCAACGTCTGGATGTCGACGAGCTCGAAAATGTCTCCGCATACACTGTATGTTGGGACGCACGAACCAGCCGCAAAGATTACACACGGCGGCCTTAAACCCTACATTGTGCAGCTGGAGATGGTTATTGAACCGAACCAGATTTTTGGTTTCATAAGGACAATGAGGACATGGGGTCGTTTTTATCTTTTTCTTCTTGTCTTTTGGTTTGGCTGCAGGTTTAGTTGAAACTTTCACTGACACGGAAGACTGCTGCATATCGGCCTCTTTAGCAATACTCGCGCTGCCAATGAAAGAAATAAATGTCAAATGGAATCATGTGTCAAAAGAAACTGAAACGCCGATTTCATTGAAGGTTGGGTTGGTTGAATGTGTACTTACATGACAGTTGAGTTGATTCTGGTTTGGTCTATTTCCTCTAGCTTAAGATTCTTCGTGGTTGTAAGGAACTTGAGACCCGCTTGGGATGCCATTTTCTTAGCATCTTCAACTGGTACGTTATGAATGTGTTGCAGATGTTTAACTAAGGAATCCATGAGACCTGTACTTGTACCACATAGTTCGCATTTGTATGCGCATACACCTAATTACAAATAGTATTATTTAGTATAATAGCTATACCAGCTAAAATAAGTACCTCGTTGGAAAAATGATGGTAATATAATTGGCTAGAGTGCTGACTAAATGACGTCTCAAATTGTATTCGTACCGAAGGATTTGCTGCAGTGGAGACAACGGAGCTGACGCGAGACGAAGGAATGATTCATTTTCATCACCTTTCTTGTCTTTGAATCTTATGCAAAGATGCACGTTCGTCTTGAGCAGCTGAAACAGCACGGCAGCTCTTCGTAACTGTTCTACCTTCAGAATTGTTCGCCTTTCTTGAGGTGGGATGACCTTTGTCACTGTGTTTTCTTTTCATATGAAAATTCAATATGCTCAAGAGCTAAAGTTTTTGTTGCAAACCATGCAGTTTATCTTCGTTTTAACTTATTTGGTTGTGACAGCTGACCTCTGTCTTAGTCGCCCCAATTCGATCTGCTTTGTGTGGCCACTGCCGTCTCGGTTGGCCATCCTCCCAAAATATGATCTGCCCTTGCAGAACTTCTTTTGGTAGATGTTCGGGCAAATTTAACCTGTGTGGGAATAATGGAAAATATTTTTGAATTTTGTAACAGCAAGCACTTATTATTCCAGTAGCCATTATATAGCCATTACTTCAGTTTCTTTTGATACTAGGGTAAAAGGAATTGAAAATCTCATCAATAAACTTACTCTTCGCTAGGGTGCTTTTCAGTGAAATGTTTTTGTAGTGCAGGAATCGAGTAGAACCAAGCTGAGCAATCCACACCCCGTTTTTGACATGAGTACCAAACTTTTACAGACTCAAGGTCAAATCTTGCGGGTGTCGATAATTGTGATGACATGATTTGCAAAACTATATTTAACTACAACCAGCGTCACTACTTAATGTCGATTTCAAAAATTAATTAAGTCAGATTAGACTTGTAAGAAGGTTAGAGCCGTGTGTTTACACAAGAAGCATCAGGTGTTGATTTACCTTCCGTTCCTACTCGCAGTTTTAACTACACTCTACCACCGTCAGCTTCCTTTACTTACTCTTCGCTACAATAACCCAGAAGAGAGCTCAGGTTGGTTCATTTGAATGGTAAGAGAGGATAACTGTGCGTATCAAAATGCATTGGCAATTTTGCATAAATGACGATATGCATATTGAAAATTAATATATTTAGCGTATGATACCCATTAGGGTAAGTATTTTGCGTTGACATTACATATCCTAATCCCCGTAAAAGGCACGGAATGTTTCTAAACCATTTAAGGCTTTTGCATTGACCTGACAACAGAGAATGATCGAGGACATGATCGACCTACAAAAGCCAATGTCATTCTTTATAAACATTTCTGGAATCTTTTATTAATTTTGAGATGAATTGAGCAATGGGTACATGAAACTGATTCTGATAATACTTGTGGCTGTGCCATGTTGCATATAAAACTTGCACATTTCTGTGTGCTGCACAGATTTACATGCTATCTACATACAAATGTAAAAAAGATGTTGGAAAAATCAGTTTGGAATTGATGAGCAACTGGTATAGAGAAAATTTGCGTTCCACATTTCTCATTCAGTTCAAATATGAATAGCCGTATTTCATTGTAAAAAAACCGAAAGAAATATAGTATGAATCAGACCAGAAATGCTAACATTCAATAGATGATTGTCTTGCTGCTCCACAATATGAGGTGTATAAATTATATCTTGTTAATTTGTTGTCATATGTGCAACTGTATACATTTACATCTCTATGGTTACCAATTCTTTACATAATAATTCATGCGTACATTCTGTTATCTTCTAATTCATGGCAAATACTATGGTATGTACATATTTTCAATCGTATCTTGTAGGATCTGGACCCAGAAACTTAAACATTGTAGGAGGAGGGTGGAATGCAAGCACGGAAAAAATAACATAAAAGGTAGCTCCATCCCAACGTATTTCTTGTATATCTAGGAAGGCATTACCCTAGTTTATCAGTGAGAGTTTCTGTATCTGTGAGTTTCTGTTTCTGAGTTTTTTTATGGCAAACAAAAAGTTCAGCATCAAAAATGTTTCTCGCTTTCATTTGTCTTTCGGTGGTTTGTGACCAGCAGTTTCTTCTTTCATTTCTTCACTAAATCAAACATTTTGTGTGTACAAAAGAATTTAAAAGCGGGACGAATTCCTTGATATTGGAATTTGTTACTGTGAGTGAGTTTGCTAAAAATAAAGAAAGAATTACAAAAGCACAACTGATTCTAAATGATCATGTCCCATCTTACTTTTATATTTTGAAGCATCAGTTTTTAAACTTAATCTGTAAAATTCATTTGTGCGTTCAACAGCAGTGCTCCTCATCCCCGTATTAACTTGTAGTGCTCACTCGTATCAGCCCTCAGAGCTGATTATTCCATCTTTACCATGTCTGTTGTGTGTGGGATATGTCAAGATTATCTGACAGAACGTTCTCAGTGGCTGCAACAACATGAAGAAGCAATCAGCCTTACCTTGCATTGTGGACATCTATTTCATCGTGCTTGTATCGCTCGATGGTTCACTACTAAGCCAGATTCTGCCGATGAGTCTGACGACTCTGATGATTCTCAGTATCTGTGCGTGAAATTTATTGTTTTTTCTGTAGTGGAACAAATATTTTGTTGTAGTAATAAAAATATATGGATTCATATTTATATCCCATTCTATTAGGGAAGGGATTTGCCCATGTTGCAAGCAATATGCGTCGTTGGAAGATGCTACACGAATTTATCCAGCTGGAGTAGCAGTAGATGATAGGATTGCTCAACTTGAAAATGATCTTCGGAACTCAACATCAGAGAAAAGAGAAATTGATGCAACGCTGAAGATGTCAACCAGAAGCTGGATCAAACCCAAAATGCTTAAACAATGAAAGATTTAAGTGTAATTTTCTCAGGTATGATACGTTTTTTTACTGTATTATTGTTAAGAAGATTCGCTTTATGTGTGTCTTACAACCTCTTTCACCTTTGTAGAAACCAACGTGATCGTGCCACTTCCAAATTGGCCCGCACCCAAGTTGAACTACAGGAGAGCAATGCTGTGCGTTTAACTGTTGCAAGCCGTTTAGAAAAAGCTGAAAGAGAAAGGAAGGAAGCACTGAAATCATTTGCTGCAATGGAAGAAAAGTGTTTTGAGTCACTCAAACGAGAGCATCGTCTGATGGAGGAGAATGAAAAACTCAAGATAGTGGTTGCTCGGAAGCAGGGGAAAAATGAATACCCTCCATCGCGACTTTTGTGAGTTAAACATACAAGAAAATAGGTTCCCTTCATAAGGAAATTCAATACATGTTTTAATTTTGTTTTTTTGCAGCTCGGATGACTTTGACTTTGACGAGCATTTAGAGACCTCATACTTTTCCTCTTCTGACAGTTCATAAGGTTACTCACTTTGTCAACTCGAGACTAAATCTTGTTAAGGATATATGTCCGCAGCTATCTCGTTCCTATTTTCCTTAAGGCAGAATTACATTAACCAAGAGATAGTTTTGCGACGCTATAGAATTTAAATGAGCTACGTGTCAATTCAAAGTAAAGTTTAGGGTAATTTTAAGGGCATAATATTAATAATATTTGTGTTTTCTTTGCTTAAAATTGTAGAGAGTAGTAGTTGGTTGAGCTACGTTATACAATTTTTTGATTTATTTCTTGCGCTGTGTTCTTAAATTGAATATCAATAAAAATTTACAAAAAGTACCCACATATTAATACAATAGCATATTTATTCATAATACCAAATATTTTACTGCGTAAAACGAAAGCAATAACAAGAAAGTTTTTTATTCCCAACAAAAAAGTTAGCAACTTAAATACACACACTATAAGAATGAAAGCAAAGCCTTATCTTGCTATTCATTCTTCTGTTTACTTAGATTTCGCAATTACAGTTTGCATGTAGAATGTGAAAGTATGAAAACTCCAGCCAATAACATTCTTCGAAGTTGTCAACTTCTGATGGTGTAGCAAATTAACTGCTATAAATGTCAAAGAGAAATATAAGTCGGTATTCTCGTTCTTCTATTTCACTATTCTATAAATTAAAAACGTTCACGCGGTTCAGAAGTGATTCGTATTACCAGCAAAATAGTACTCATTCATGAAAAGATTAGGTCAACTTTTAAGAATACAACTGGCAAATGCCTATTTATCATAAAAAATACGCCAATGAATGCCAAATCACCAGCTCTTTGCAAGATATAGTGAAATAGTTGCCAGTAAAAAGAACCCAACCTAAATGTATATTTTGTGCAGTGAGTAAGAATGAAAGGGGTGCCCGTGTTTTATTGAGGCTATTCTTTTTGAACGACATTCAAACTTAAATTTCTTACTTTCATCTAGTATTTAATTTACCAAAACTCTGTACACTTTACAGCGTACGTTCTTTGACCATGATAAATCGCAGTAACGGCTTAGCATAACAAAATAGAGACTTTGTGGATTTGCGTGTTACTATGTTAATAAAAATCCAGCCGCAATTTTTATGGTGTTTTGACTACTGCAAGGAGATTCCGAAAATTACGAATGTGGGAAGTTCCTTAGATGAAGCTTCCGCAAATGCCAACAAACTCCCATGTGTTATCTTGATCCACGGTAACCGGTCAATATTAAGTTGAGGATTCTAACTATCACCCACGAAAAAGTCTTTCCACCAGGTACCTCCTAATTGTTCATCACCCATCTAACAAAAACTTGACGTGAAAGATTAGTGTAAGCAAAATACTATAATATCAAATCCAATTATGAATAGTTAAGATTGGCCTGGAATACTCCGGTTTACTCCCGTTCGATACAACCTACAGTTCCTCAGATTCCCATCCACCCTCTCGAAACCGCTCCAACCTGCGGAGACCTATCATGCCCGTTCTCCTTCACACGGCGCATGAAGTGTATTAAAAGGCCTATCCAGTCCGCAACTGCGCGGTATTCAGCGGTATCTCCCTCTCCGGGATTGCTCTTTGAACATCATACCTGACAAAAACCCATCAACCGAACGCAAAAATGTGTGCCGAGCCTCCCGAGCCCGGCGCCGAGCGCCATGGAGGCGGCTGCGTGTGCTCTTGCGATGATTCCTTGGAATTGGATGACAATTGGAGCGGCTATAAAAGAACAGGAAAACAAACAGATTATTATCACTAGAAACGTGATGACCTGTGGGTATGGAACTGTTCAACAAAAATACAACCGCCTTAGCAATTGACTCTAGCGCTCGTTATGTGACTTGATTTTGAAAAATTGTCGTTAATTACGTGACAAAATTCTGCTGCTGTACCCAAGGACCTCAAAGGTGAAACCTGACAATTTTCGTATCAGGAACAAGAAATCCTAGCTTAATAATATTTAATTTCAGGTAATATAGTATTACAATGTCACGACGATAGATTGCGACGCTATGATTTCAACTAGCGCCGCTTTTAAGCGGCGGTTAGTAAGCGCAAATCGGCGAAAGAAAGACTCATCCGGGTCCCCGTCCCGCCGCCCCCTGCGCGCACTCGCCGCCCGGCTTCGACGCCTGCTGTGGTGGCTGCCCCAAAGTCCCAGAACATAACCTGAAAGACAAAAAGTTCAGTTGTACAACAGGAAACTTTAGAAGGGTTCTTGGAACATATGCGTGCGAAGGTTTCTTGTGGCACTTGGCTTTTATATAGCTGTAAGAACTACGCGCGTCAGCGCTCAATAACCTATACAACTTCGTTCAGCGTAAGGCGCTCAAGATAAGCTTATGCTAACGAATGCGCAACTGTCCAAAATGACAAATAATAACCTTCTGAGGTTTGCATTCCTTTTATATACCGGCCATGAAACCAGTAGGGTCATTTGCTTTCTCATCATCGTTAGTGGTAGTCAGTGCGAACCGTACTCAGTCTGCCTTTTTCATTGCTCGAACGGTGCTCTGTGCATAGCGGCGCCGCCGCAAAATAGTGCAGGTTATTCTGTCTGAGTTTACGTTAGTTCAAGTCACCAGAAGACTAATTTTGGAGGCGCATGAATTACATTTGAAAATGTTGGAGCGGCAGAGAGTCCAGTGGACCCCGGGATGCATGTGTAACCTTTTGGACTGAGCCGTCTCTTGTGTTGCGAAATCCCGTTAGCTGAAGTAAATCACCTCGGGTAAGCCATTAAAGCGCCGGCATTGCAACAAAATGAAACTGTGGAACAGAGAAGCAAATTTGTATTAAACGGCAGATAGTACTGAGTTTATCTGGCACAAAGAGGAAAAAGAAAAGCAATGACAAAAGGTTAGTGATTCTAATGTGACTGCAACGCTCGACAAGTGGCATACATTAAAATCGAGGTGCATTAAAACAGGCGAGGAGGTAGGGAGACAGAAAGTATGACTTATAAATGTTAAACGCTCATGAAATTCTGGCTCCAATTCCTATAAGTCATAAAAGTAAAACACGATTAAAATACGACCGCCGGGTAACTGCAATTATTGTTACAAAATTCTGTATGCTAAAAATATTGTGTATTACATATTGACTAAGTCATAATAGTCATGCCTTTTCTAGTCGGGTTGAGTTCAATTTGCCTCGTCCTATAATTCACCGGCATATGTCAATTAAGTATTTTCAACTAGAAGAACACGAAAGAATAATGACGAGAAATACTTTGCGTCTGGAAAATGTTCGTTACGGCCCTTCATGATTTGCTTTTAAGGTCAGTCGGTCTCTAGCCTGGGCAATCTCGTCACCTTTGATCATTGCCGAACGAACTGCACGTTTCCACAGTTACAACGAACGTACTGTCCTCATGTCCCGGGCGTTACAGGCTGCTGTCAACTGGATAGTTGCATTTCCCCTCAAAATTATCCTGCCTATTCTCGCCTTCTTCTGTGTCAAGAAGTTTGGAGAAGGTTCCGACTCTTACTCGCCTGACACTGTTCTTAGCAAAGATGGTTTTTCGCCAGACCCACCGCAAACCGGTTGTGTTTTTCCGTGCACTTCTTTAGAGTGCGACAAGCCTTTTCTGCAGCTTCTTCTCTGTGGCTTGAGTTTTTAGTCAATACCGTCTGCCGGCTACATGCTCCAACTGGAGTAGAGTTTGCGACAAACCGTTGAGTCGTGGGACTGAGGTGGGAACAAGCGAACCCACCTGTTCTGAGCATCGCCCACTTCTTTTTTAACCCGCTGCAGCTTCAAGTCGTCGCTCAAGAAGAAATGCTCGTGAGGGTCCACTACGGATCAGGTTGAGGGCCGGGCTGGCGGTACCCTACTCTCTTCCGAACCTCACACATGTGTTTATTTGTATAAAGCAGTTTAAGCGCGTTTGGAACGCTTGAGGGTAAAAGGCCACTCTCAGATAGTTATGGGAGACTGTGACAACGTCCTGCGAAAGAGACAAAACAGACAATGGCAATTGGACAGAACGTAGTACCCCGCCAGCCCGCAGCCTCAAACCTGGGGATCTAGTGACCTCAACAGCCATTTCGTTCTGAGCGACATGAATGGCAAGGTTAAAAAAGTGGATGCTGAACGAAAGTGGGTTCGCTGTTCGCACCTCATTCCCGCCCTCAACGTGTTCGCAACCTCTACTCCAGTTTGGAATGTAGCCGCGAGAGTTTACTAAATATCAACCCCCAAAGATGAAGAAGCTGCAGAAAAGGCTTTCGAATCTAAAGAAGGTGCACGGAGAAACACAACGTTTGGTGGGATTGGAAAACCGATCTTTGCAAGAACAGTGTCAGAGAAAGTCGGACCTTCTCCAACTTCTTGACAAGAAGAAGGGAGAACTAGGAGAAATTTTGAGGAAACTGAAATCCATGGAAGCAGCTGTAAACGCCGGGAATGAGGAAGTACTCGTTTAAGTGAAAACGTGCGAGTCTCGTTGTGAATATCCAAGGTACTGAGATTGCCAGACAGAGAACCTGGCACTTAAAACAAACTATGAAGGGACCGTAAAAAATTGTCAAGAACAAATTGTCTCTGCAGATTCTTTGTTGCTTTTAGTGTGAAAATACATAAATTGACCAAGTGTGGTGAAGTTTAAGACGAGCAAATTGAACTACAAGCCCGATACGAAACAGGAATGAAATCATTATTGAATCGTAAATCAATAGTAAGTACAAATATTTTAGTACAGAAGTTGTAAAATATTTCAATTACGGGGTTATTTAATGCGCTGTTTTACCTTTTATGATTCAGGAATTGAGCCAGAATTTTCGCGCGAGCTTTTACATTTAAACAACTTCTGTCTCCTATCTCGCTGTTTAATGCATTCGATTTTAATGTATTGCCCATCTTGTGTATGCGGGCATCACCATATGATGCGATGATGCCAACTTAACTAGGTATAGGCTTCCGTTTAAGATTTGCCATAGTCTCGTTCGCCAATTGTTATTTTGTGCAGCATGCCGCTTTACATGGAGGTAGATCTAGTTTAACTTCGGCTAAATTTAGGCAACAAGAACGGCTTACATCGAGAAAGTTTAACAGGCCATCGCATCCTAGTCACTGCCTCCTCCAAACATGGTTCAATGTAATTCATCTCGCCCCCAAATGTCTTTCTGTTGACGCTTGGGGAACTAACGAACTCAGATCAGAATACTGCAGTATTTTCGGTGCCGCTCACAGACAGTTAGGATGGAAGCAGAGACCTGCAGTACGCTTGCAGACTAAACTAACGAGTGGAAGTGAGAAAAGCAAAAATGGACTGCTACCTTTCAGGGCGGGGTACTAGTAAAAGGAAATTGCCAAACCTCCAGAAAGGTGATTCATTTGTCATTTGACAGGTTCGCTTGTTAGCATCAAGCTTGTCTGAGTCTCTTTCTCGAACGCATCTTAGAAACATATTAGAAGCTGAAGTATTCTACAGACGTATACAGGAGCAGCAAGTGCCAAATTAAAACTTATCCATGATTCAGACAACGTTCTAAAGTTCCTGTTTACACAACTTGATTTGTGTGTTTGTTCAGTTACTTGTTTGGGGACTTTGGGCATCCACACAGCAGCGCGCGAGTGGAAGACAACCGGGATGTAGTCCTCTCTTTTCCGATATTTCGCGATAACTAAGCCCGGCAGTAAAAAGAACCAATATTACTATATAGTTGCATATTGAGTGCGTATTATATCTTACATTAAATCATTATTACAGTAGATTGTTCTTAATACTCACGGATATACATATATGTATATAAAGAGCGAAATTGATGGTAATTAGACAATTTCAAAAATCAAATAATACGAGAACAAATCATTTAAACAAGAACACATTTTGTTGCATCCACAGTTTCCATAACAAAGAGGTCACTACGTTCTATGATAAGCACTGTCTTTGTTTCCTGTTTATTTTACCGACCATTGGTCATCATTACGAATCATGAAGGCAGCGCAAAGCTCTGGACGATCCTTTTATTCAGTTGGGTTGAGGAGTTTGTATGCAAAGAGCATCGACCCGAGAGTAGCCTGGATACGGGACCAGTGACTGGATCAGCACTTTTATCATGGCCGGCTGAAGGAGAAACATGAATATCTCGATGACGTGCGGTGATGAGGATATTATCGAAGTAAAAGACAATTATTCAGAATCTTAACTAATTCATAATGGAGTTTTGACATATTCTAGATAAAAATTTTTAACTCAAAACAACCTCAAATCTTATTAGTAGAATGATGAACCAAAAGTTAGGAAGGACTGGTGTATTTCGGTGGATAGTTAGAATCCCTCCAACTAATATGCCGAGAGACACCACTTGGATCAAGGAGACCAATGAGTCTGTTGGCATCGAAGCCTGTATTCTAGGAAATCATTGGAATCTCCTTCTAGTCAAACCATAACATTTGTATATTAACGTAACACGCAAACATCCCAACGAAGAATCCTATTTGTATGCTAAGACACCAACGGTACCGATTTACTCAGCGGCACAACCCTACGCTGTAAAGTGTAAACAGAGTTTTGGTAAATAAATACTAGATGAAAGTAAGAAATTAAGTTTGAATGTCGTTCAAAAAGAATAGCCTCAATAAAACACGGCACCCCCTTTCATTCTTACTCACTGCACAAAATATACATTTAGGTTGGGTTCTTTTTACTGGCAACTATTTCACTATATCTTGCAAAGAGCTGGTGATTTGGCATTCATTGGCGTATTTTTTATGATAAATAGGCATTTGCCAGTTGTATTCTTAAAAGTTGACCTAATCTTTTCATGAATGAGTACTATTTTGCTGGTAATACGAATCACTTCTGAACCGCGTGAACGTTTTTAATTTATAGAATAGGAAATAGAGAGAACGAGAATACCGACTTATAGTTCTCTTTGACAATTATAGCATGTAATTGCTATGACATCAGAAGTTGACAACTTCGAAGAATGTTAATCTGGCTGGGAGTTTTTCCCATACTTTCACATTCGTAGACAGGCAAACTGTATTTGCGTAAAAATCTAAGTAAACAGAAGAAGTGAATAGCAACGATAATGGCTTTGCATTTCATTCTTATACGTGTGTTGTATTAAGTTGTACTTTTTGTTGTTTTCTTATGTTATTGTTTCCGGTTTTACCGGCCAGTCAAAATATTTGGTATATTAGTAATCATGAAGTATGCTATTTGTAATATTCAGGTACTTGTTGTGTAGAATTTTTATTGTTCTTTGACAGCGACAAGCAATAAATCAAAAACTGTATAACGTAGCTCAACCACGCTACTACTCTCTACAATTTTATAGCAGAAGAAAACAGTCAAATATTCGATGGAATGATTAGGGCCCTTAAAAATTACCTACAACGTCCTTTGAATGACACACTAAGGCTCATGTAAATTCATAGCGCGCAAAACTTCTCTGTTAAAGTGACACTTCTGCCTTAGAGGCAAAATGAACGAGAGATAGCCGGCGGACACTATATCCTTACAAGATCTTATTCCCGAGTGACAAAGTGAAGTAACCTACTGAACTGTCAGAAGAGGAAAATATGAGGTCCTAATACCTCTCGTCAAAGTCGAAAGTCAGTCCGCCCCGAGCGCAAAAATCAAAATTAACAACATGTATTTGGAATTTCCTATGGAAGGGAATCCAAACTTACACTCTGTATGTTTTACTCACAAGTCCGGATCGGCGGGTATTGCACTTTTCCCGCGGCTCTCCGAGCCAAGCAACTATCTTGAGATTTTTATTCGATTCCCTCCATCAGACGATGCTCTCGTTTGAGTGACTCATCAGAAACATTTCTTACCATATGGGCACAATGATTTCAGTGCTTGCCTTCCTTTCTTTCAGCTTTTTCTAAAACGGCTTGCAACAGTTACGCACGCACAGCATTGCTCTGTAGTCGTCAGCTTGGCTGCGGGCAATCTGGAAGTGGCAACGATCACGTTGGTTTCTACAAAGGTGAAAGAGGTTGTAAGACACACATAAAGCGAATCTCTTAAACAATAATACAGTAAAAAAAACGGATCATACCCTGAGAAAATTACAACTTAATCTTTCATTGTTTAAGCATTTGGGTTTGATCCAGCTTCAGGTGTGACATCCCTTCAGCGTTGCATCATTTCTCTTTCTCTGGAGGTTGAGTTCCGAAGATCATTTTCAAGTGAGCAATCCTATCATCTACTGCTACTACCAGCTGGATAAATTCGTGTAGCATCTTCCAACGACGCATATTGCTTGCAACATGGGCAAATTCCTTTCCTAATAGAATGGGATATAAACATGAATTCATATCATTTTCTCAATACCACGACAAAATATTTGTTCCAGTACAAAAAAACAATAAAATTTCACGCACAGAGCACTGAGAATCATCAAGAAGTCGTCAGACTCATCCGCCAGAAATCTGGCTTTCAGGTAGTTACCTCGAGCGATAAAAGCACGATGAAAATTAGATGGTCCCACAATGCAGAGGTAAGGCTGAGTGCTCTCTCAATCGTTGGCAGCCCACCTGGAACCGTTCTGCAGGAGTAATCTTGAAGATATCCCACACACAACATCGCACATGGTAAAAATGGAATACTCATCAGCTCTGAGGGCTGATACGAGTGAACACTATCAGAGTTTAATACAAGCGGGGATGAGAGCACTGCTGTTGAACGCACCACATGAATTTACAGATTAAGTTTAAAAACTGATGGCTGTCAAAATATACAAGTAAGATGGGACCGTGCCATCATCTTACACAGTTGTGGCTTTGTAATTCTTTCTTTAGTTTCTAGCAAACCTCACTGTAACAACATTCCAATTAATCAAGGAAGTCGTCCGCGCTTTTTAAATTCCTTGTACAACGACACAAACAGTTTGTTTAGACTGAAGACCAATTTTTGTTAAGAAGAAACTTGATGGTGCAACAACCACCGAAAGACAATGAAAGGCGCAGTAAAACAATTTTGATGCCTGGAACTTTTTGTTTGCCATAATAAAACTCAGAATCAGAAAACTCCAACAAGATACAGAAACTCTCACATGAAGTAAA
>LJIJ01004712.1:0-13869 GCA_001718145.1 Orchesella cincta
AGGATGTGACGGCAGAAGTTATACTACACTGGGCAGGACCAGTGCCTTGCGTTATCTATTTTAATACATTTTTCAAAGAACTCAGTTCAGAGTACAGATGAGCCACGATCACGAGCAACCAGCATAGCAATATTATGCAATGTTTTATGAGAGCACACACTGCACACTGAGCAAATACTGAAAAGTACGCAGTACTTTTGCCGTGTATCATCATCGTTGTATTTACACATGTATTTATACATGACTAGAGTGTTTCAGTTCAGAGGATATTTGTAATGCATGAAAGTTAAAAAAGGACATGTTGGCAAGTAGTAAGTACTACCATAAGCAATATAGTAATACAACGTGTCCATACGCATTTTCATTCAGTGCCTTTTTCAAACTCAAACTCAAGAGCTGCTTTTATCTGTTCGGTTCGCCAATCTGGAAATGAATTTCTTCCATGTGTGGACATGCTTGCATCCCTGGAAATGATTCGGTGCACTTGTGGTGTGGTGAAAGAAACGTATTAACAAGTCCACATCATATGAATCTCCATTATGTATCCAGGAGATAAGTACTCCATCCCATGTGCAGAATGCAGAATGGAAATCCAATGTAGCCAGGAAGCAAACGAACGACGATATAAGAGGTGGTAGTCCAGTGGACCTGCTTGAAAGCGCTGTATAAAAAGTGTCAGACGAGTTTTCTGCACCAACAGAAGGAAAAAAATTGTGAGCTGAAGCAAAAGAAATAAGGAGAAAATTTGAAATTCAGATGAACGAGTGAACGTAAAAATATTCAGAAACTCAACTACGCGTCATTGTCCTCATATATGCATGAAAAAAATTGAGAAGTCTCATGTAAAACTGCTTGATCATATGAAAGATATTGCATGCTGACGTTTGCAGCATTTCATTCATCGTAGTGGACAAGACTGTAGTTGGTCAGATTTTCCATATGCTTTCATGCTGTTCACAATCCAAATCAGGATCATTCATTGTTTGCTACCCAACAAAATATGGCTGCTGTTGTGTCCGTTACAATCAATTTTATGGATAAATGAAGAAATATGGCGAAAAATCTTGCTTTTTGTTGCGTCAGGCAAAGCGAGCAAGTGTGCTAATATTATTAAATTCCGACATGATAATAATGGCCTGTGTTGGCTTTGATGAATTTGAGATTGCTGTGGAATTTTTTGCCATTGGAGAATGGAAAAACATTGGATTCTCCTCTTGTATAATTCCAAAGAACGGAAATATGTTATCTATGTATATCATGATGATAACGTTTCGCAGCTCTATACAAATGCACATAAATAAATATATAGCTTTCATCATATCTTCTCTCGGAAAACATTCTTTCAGTGGAAAAAGAAGATCTTTGTGACCGACTGTGAATCTCAATTCAGCATGTGGGATTCCTCTTCACTTCCTTTCTTTGTAGGCATTCCGTATTCTTCTCGGCTTTCTGTTTTCCTTCTCTTTGTCACAACATTCGCAATTCACAACTCACACATTTTGTCCGCCATGTATATCATGCCGGCTGTCCAAACCAGAGAAAAGAACACGGACACTAAACCTTTCTCTATATTTCAACCATTGACATATATATAGCCAAAACAAGCTTATATATTGTGCGGAAATAGGAAAATGTATCAGACAAGTATGTGCTTCAGCATGGGCACATCTTATGTGGGTACTTATTTTGTAATCTGCCTCCGGCATGGCGTTGGTATATAGATCTCTACGCAAGATATATATATTTACGCACGTATGTCTTAGCGAAAAATCCAAGCGGACTATCTTTTTCTCCTTTTTCACGGAAACAAAACGAATGGTCGCACATTTTTCTTCCATTGTGAGTGGCGGTATGTAAGTGTTCTGTTCGACATCAAGTGTCTCTCTACTTTCTTCTTCTTTGATAATTCCATTCTACTTGCTGGTTCTGCTCGGTTGACCTATTTTGATCCAGTATATCATCTTTTCTTCTTGAAGAAACCATATGATCTGCTGCTGCTTCTTTCTGCCTGTCTCGGTAAAATGTATAAAGGGGAAAATCATGCGTTTTGAAATACAAGCACGGGAGAAAATGATGTAGCCTGGGAATGATAAAAATGGATGAAATTTTTTTAATGCCTTTACAAGCAATCCAAAAGTTGTTGCCGGTGTTCAATTCGACTATGAATTTTATGCCGACTTTTTTTTTGTGTGTGAATGCTCGATAGAGCAAAAGTATTTCATTCGGCATGTGTGGAGAAATAGCTTTTGAATGAATTAGTATGAGCAAAAGAAAAGAGAACATTCTCAACGACTGAATCAGAAGGAGAGAAAATGGGGAAAGGAGCCCAGAAAATTGACGGAAGCTGGGAAGGAACGGAGGTGAAAATGGTCTTCATAACCATTCCTGTCAAATAGATAGGCAGCTTATGTATTGATGGCTATTATATTCATACGCTGGTTTCCCGTTCGTTCTCTTGCTCTCCTACCAATTCATTTCTCCATCAAGATTTTCATCTCCTCATCTGAATAAAATTTCTATAATATTTTCTTTCATGTACACATTCAACCAAAAGAGACGGAGACGGGTTATAAATTGAAATTTTTCAGTTTGGTGTTACAAGACAGCCAGTGAAAGGATAGAGAAAGTGGAATTCATACAAGTGAACCCAGTCTTTTCCTCGATTCCAATTTTGCCCAAACTGTGCATATTACGGATGATTGCCGAAAACCTCCTTACACAAAAATAATAGGCAAATAATACATACATTGCTATACACATGCTTGTTTGCTCTGACTGCGTATCAATTGAAATATGTTCATGTGGCTGAACATGTATTCATTTTGGTTTATACGTTGAGGAAGAGAAATGGTTTGACGGGCTGTCATCTGTAAATCTGTATAGGATATTTGTGTATGTACATCACATACATAATCCTCAGTTGTCTTAAAAAATAGTAGCTTGTCTCTTACATTTTTTTCCTTTCTTCAGTCTTGGACTTGAAGACTCTCTCTATTCCTTCATTCACTTCTCTCATTCATTTCTGAACACGTATTTCACTTTCTTTTTAAGCCAAATATTGTGGAGGATTTGCTTCACCAAACAACCAGGAACGCAGATATACCGATGCATAACGCATTAATGCGGAAACTCTGCTGCAGATAACCCCATCAACAAGCCTTTTCCTCATTTTCCACCATAATATTCCCTTCTGGAAACTTGTTTTTCGTTGTCTTGTGGAGAGAAAAATGGAAATGTGTTTTGGATGAGTTTAGCAATATTGCAAGACACACACCATGCTGTACATTAGTTGATGTGGTTTTATCATCCCTTGGAACTGTTCTGGTTGGTTGAATATTTTTATGGTATAAAATTACTTTATGTATGAACTGACGCAGTCATACATGTATGAAGAAAAAAAGTAATGCACAATTTTGTGGGCCCAAGATAAGTCAATTTTCGTTGAGACTTTGAAGCCCAAATCAAACGAAAAAGTATCCTCTCCTCCTCTCATTTTCCATACTTCCGCTGCTCAAACTTTTTTTTGGCTCACCCGGATATACAAAAGCTAGCAAGGATGAAGGAGCAGTTGTGTTCAACCAGTTAGACAAAAGGAGCTTACAGTATTTTTTACTTGAGGGGATATCATAGACAAAAACTGTATCATTCAACCATGAATGCCACTCACTTCTTCACTTTCTCCTTATAAAAATACTCGGTAACTATTCTCTCTATTGGAATGTGTGGGAGGACGAAAAGGGAGAGGAATATCAGTATTTATTTCATTTTTCCAATTTGCCAACTTATCGATGAAAAGGAAAATTTGAAGAGAAAAAATTGGACTTCCTCCTAGGGATTCTTTTTCTTCTTCTCAGGGAAAAGAGTGAAAATTGGAGAGGGAGACAAAACTGAGGCGAGGGTTGTTACAATTGCAATTGGTTACATAGTGAAGATTGGAAATAAGGGAAACTTTCAAGCTTCTGCTTGGAGACAAGACTTAAACTGTAAATTGAACGTAAGCCGACCTCTAATGCGGCGCAATAATAGAAAGTCCACTTGTATGGATGCACTTGCACCTACCAACCATGCTAAAGATTTGACCATGAGTCACTATTTCGATTTTACAAAAACAGAAATGTGTATGTATACATCGTATCGATGGAGTATCATCATCATCACGCTATATTTCCCTTTACAAAAAAACTGCGTGAGAAACTATTTTCCCCTCTCATCCAGTCCCACTATAGGGTAGAGCCTGACTTTTCCCATTTTGAATATTTCAATAATGCCCAAACTTTTTTAGTCTGTTATCATGGACAGAAATTCCCTCATTTTTTAAAAGCATGTATTACACAAAGTATCGTTGAATTTCATGGGAAGGTGAGCTTTTCACTTTTCCGGAGGTAGAAACCCTAAGGTAATCCACGTATTTTACTCAAGTTTTTCAAGTATTCTGCATATCGAAGCCCTCAGCCCTCTGTCTTACTCTCTGTTGATCGTCTATACGAAATGCCTATAAGCAGAAGGTAATGCGTAAATGCACGAAGTGTTCAGCAGAGAGGAAAAATGGGATCAAGAGAGGGAATAAGAAAAAAATGGAATGAGATGAGAGTCCAAAAAGAAGGAAGAAATTTATCCCGCTCATTCATCCATTTTTCTCTCTTCTCCAGAGCAGTTTTGGCCGTAGCCCGTGTGTGCACAAACTGTTATATACATTCTTGCCTGTGAAGAGTTGTGTACCCGTTTATAAAACCACAGAAAACATGCATTTCACATTTGGTGAAGAAGATGGTGATATAAACTCTTAGTTTGCAGGATATAACTTTGAAAATTGTCAGAATTTATCTGTCTCCGTTTATTTGCTTTGGATTTCTTTGGTATAGGATTCCATTGCATCGGTGCTCAAGTCTGTAATCATAAATGAACCCAAGAAAGCACAATCAAGCTTTTATGCTCTTCCGTGTCCCGTATCTATGGACTTGACCAACCCTCCTCTCCTTGATCACCAGAAGTGGCTAGCAAAATGGTATGGATGAGCGAGCTGTGCTCGCGTTTCATCTAACCCAAACCGACTTTAATAAAATAGGCTCATCTCCATTTTATTCCCCGTTTTAGGGGGAATAAATAGCAAAAGTAGTTGTAAACTAAAGATCTTGATCGTGGTTTCAGCAAGTACACAAAACATATATGTGAGTTTGATACGTAAGGCAAGAGGGATATACTCCACTCTAAATGGTAAATCTAAATATTAAGTCATTTACAGCTTCTTTGGTCTTTCTAAGATAGGATAATCATATACCACACACTTTCTCGCCGCTTCTACTTGAGAAATTTATGCTCGTAAGAAATTGTGCGGTTGCTGGTGTGAAATATTTTATGTGCATCGTATATGGTTTGTCTAGCTCATTCTTTATTTTTGTATTATCACACCAAGACCCTAAAGCGCTTTGTATTATGCATGCTACACGCTACGCTTGATGTGGTCGGCGAGGGAAAGTAGAGTCTCCAGATCTGAAAATTATTGCGTGAGTAGAGTTCCTATTTCGGGAAACCAAGAGTTGTATTATCCATATATCCATCTGTTATCTTTGCTTATACCTAGTGAAAACGTAGAGTTCTCGTCCCTCGAGTTTCTTCTACGCTTCACTTGCCCCAAGCAAATTGCAACCGAAGTGCATAATATCAATTGTACTTTTGCTTCGGAAGAACTGTTTCAATTCCTAGACGGTGGAGATTTGAGCTTTCCAACTTCACACTCCCAATTTGGAAAGTACATTGGTAGGAAATTATAACCCAAACCAATCAATTGAGTACAAAACTTTACGTTTGAATGATATTGCATAGATTTAGTTCACAAACGCATATTTACAAAGATGGTATGATTGACGCAACAATAAAATTACTGTTGGCTAAAACCATTCAAGCATAGAAAGTTTGTATCTATGAGTAATGGCCGTTCCTAGCAATAGCATAGTGTCTAGTTTTGCTTTGAACAATAATTTCAAGTGCAGCTGACAAGTTTCCTTCTTCCGTTCAAAAAAATGAATCGCATCGCAAACTTTTTGGCTTTCCGCATATGGGGAATAAAATTTTATAGCATTCAAATGACAATACTGCTTATCCCTGCATATTTTCACAATGCACCATCTCTGCATCAGTACAATAAGTAGATGCATATTGTTATCCTCCCGTTTCGTCACTTTCACTGCGCTTCCCACATTCACGTTCCCTAATCCCCAAGCTTTACCTTTTTTTGCTTCCCAAGCTCATCCAACTTTTATTGTGTGACACAAAGAAAAAAACCTTGAAATTTTATGCTCTGATCTTACACACATTCTAAAGTATACGCCCATTGTTAAATTGCAAAGAAAATACAGCTTTTTACATGTGCATTTGCTGCTGTGTAGGATAAAAGAAGAACACGGAAAATGAAATATTACCTTGTGGGATGTCAACCGCATTTCACCATTTTTACAACGTGTGGTTCTTCCTCCGCCAAAAAGGGGATTGGGGGAATGTACATTGCGTGATGATGACATGTGAATAAATGGGTGTTGTTGCTGTTGCACTTTTTACTGTTGATCTTTCCAGCTCGCCTCTTTTGCCCTCACCACTGGATTCTCCGTAGTTTTATGATTAAATAACAAGGAATTTTATGAGATTATTATGCATAAACGTGTGGTGCATATATTCTTGTTGTGTTCTGCTTTTATTTACTGCATCAACACATTCTTGTCATGTACCACCTTGATTGACGAGCTACATGTACTCACCTTTCTCCTCGTTTCGGGCATACGTGCATATTGTGTGGATTAAGTGCTTTCTTCCTTTACCTTCCTAGCAAATCCTCCTTGGAAAACTTGATGATGAAATGAACTTCATTAGTGATCGTTGACATGAATGACGCATCCTTAACTTACTTTACTCTCATCCTGTAATCGTAAATCTGATGAATCTTTTCATTAATCTGAATTTTCTTATTCCCAACTGAATTTCTTGGCTAAGCTCTGCCAAAGCACAGCTCATTTTAGATGAAGATGAATGAAGCAAAGATAGGTACTCTGTAGGATTTATAATTTTCGGAGAAAGCGAAGGACTGAAATTACATAAACATTTGAATACAAGCAAAGGCTTGCTGCTTTGAAATTCTTTGAGAAAAGGAAGCAAATGACTGAACTACAAAAAAGAATGAGGGCATGAGAAAAAACCAAAACCTCAAAGAATTCAAGACCAAAGTTTGGGATCAAGAAAGAAAGCAATTTGTATCATGTTCACGGTAAGAAAAAACCCAAATGAGATGGTTCAGGTTAGTCGTGCATTTACATGATGTTGTACAAATAACTAGCATACATTTAGCAGGCTAAAAATATGTTGAGTTTAGAAAATGAGTCCGCTATCTTGTCTTTCCTTTCTTGAACGGTGAAGGACGAGCAGTCATCCTGAGAGTCTATTGCTGCATGCATGCATTTACGTGGACCCAAAGAAAATAATTACATTGTGTTAGTTCGTTCGACTACTAGTCACTGCAGTTCTAGAGAAAGAGGGAAACTAATAGGGAACTAAAGTTAAACACGAACCTTCTTCCCTTGCCTGTCTGCCTAGCTCAATTGAGCAATTATGTTTCACTAAATAAGTAAGTCGGCTGAGAGTTGAGTTGAGAAGAGGTCTAAGTAATTGCACGCTGTTAGCTCTGTGGGTTGTTTTGTTAACAACAAGCTCGGGTGAAAATACGTATGTATTAGAATCCCGTCTTTCTTGATCAAACCCAAGTCTTGCATACTTTGAAACTGGACGTGCCTTTCGGTTGGTAAGTGGGAAGGTGGACGGTGAGCTGTTAGTAAGCCTATGGTTAGTGTATTATATCCTAATACAGTAGCTGGTTTTACTATTCGAACTCGTCCTGGTCTTTTGTTCCACGATGCACTGACTCTAAACATGCAGATCATGTAAAAGTGCATCTTTGTTGCATCTTCTTACACATTCGAAACGTCTTTTTGGTGTACAACAGATTATTCAACGGGGCGACGAGAGGGGTCTGGGGAATTGAATAATGGGATGGAATATATCTCTCAAAATAGTGAGCAGTCCCTATCAAAACATTTCCCTTGTTCTTGTAAGTTGTCTTTAGTAGATAGTAGAAATGAGGTAGGGATATATGCATTCAGAATTGCAGAAAGCTCACACTTTCTTGTAATATGTGGAGTTCAAGTGTCTAAACTACCCTATGAGTTTATGTCCTTCAATCCAATCCCGAAATGTGTGCTTTATGTCCATTGCTAGAATCTGAATCATGCTATACGGTCGTAGCGTTGTAGCTGCCATTCAGCTCCTTTCTTGAATGAAAATTCAGGAAAATGGTCATGCGAGAAGCATTCTAAACTCCAAAATTTGGATGTTGATGAGGCTCACAAACTGCTCAACTTAAGAGATAGATTATGCAGGAAATCGTTTCCACTGGGAGCCCGATTGGAATTATTTACGACGTGACTTGCGTACACACTGACAATGACGGAGTGCCTTGGTTTCAAAGCACACCTTATCCAATCATGCAATGCGATGCAGTAGCCTTTAAACTCAAACGTTCACTTTGGACTGCACGAATTTACACTTTTCATGTTACCATTTGTATTTATATGGAAGTTGCATGAGGAAAATGGAAAGCAGATCTTTATCACGTGCCCAATTTCCAAAAAAAATCTTGTAAAATGCATCCATCGATCTGACGATAAACAGCGAGAGCAAGTTCAATACGACAGGAAACAGTTATCCAATGTCATCAAGTAAAATGTGAAGAGAATCCAGCCTTCATTATCTCCTCAACCGTTCATACTTTCTCCAATATTGTTTACCATCTCATTTTCAACAATTGTTTCCCATTTGCCAACCAATGTTTATCAACGTCGTATAAAAATTAGTTGGAAGAATATTTGTAAACAGCTACATTATTTTATACAGGATACTTTCACCATACACTTTCATCCTATCTTGCATCCACAGTTGGTCGCTCGAGCGCACTTGGTTTTTATCGTCGGCGAAAATGAAATGAGTGTTGGTGATGATGAGAAAAAGGGCTCCCACATGTGGAATAAAGATTTCTCCAGCTCACTTATCTATGTTATTGCAGTCCCAATAGTATTAGCTGGCTGAGTTTAAGGTATACATCTACCTACCATATATATAGTCTCCTTCCAAAGCACTTTGTACTTTCCATTTACTTACAATGAAACTAAGTATTTGTACAAATAAGCACAGGGTACGCTTACTCGTGTCTCACTCAACTCAAAAAAATAATACTGTTAAGAATAATTTTCTCGTTTTTTACAAGCTTTCTCTCCAACTTTCTCCTTCAATTTTCAGGAAAGGTAAATACGATCCTTTAGAATATCCCAGACAAATAATAAAAGCAATTATTTGCTACGGCTTTTTTATGCTTTCTCCACTGGGAATTATGTGCGGATGAATGATCATTTCAATGTAATTATGATTATCCTAGACATTGTAGGTGTGCACTGAATTGCTTCTTGATTACGAATGATTCTTTCTCCCTATTGATGCTACCCACTACCCACACATTCTTATGAATTAGCCGTCATTTGATTCCGGCCGTGATGGATAAAGTCATCAGACGTCTCATTTTTGTCTTGTCTTAACCATCTTTGTTTAATCAAGATGAAGTAATGACAAAAAGGCCAATCTTCATGTTTCATTTCTATGATGTTGGTTTATTGCCCTTTTCGGAGTTATATGCTTGAGGTAAGATTACCTACAAATTGTACAATCATAAGAGAGGCTGTGTCAATATAAAGAAAGTTTACTCATCCATGAAACCATGATGAAACCATTATTTGATTAGGTGACTAAGATATAGAGTTGTCAAACATATCTATGATGAATTCTCGTTGCCGAAGGTAGTTTGTTGAAATTGGCTTTTATGGAGCAATAATTATATCATGGATGGAACAATTTTTATTGCTATAATTATGGGTATCATAAATGCTTCGTTAGTTTTTACCTGAAACAAAGACTAATGTTCTTTTTTTGAATTCATATACGATTTACGAGGTAGAATTTTATTTGGTTGCTGTCCGTACTAATAATGGAACTCTGTATAACCTACCACCTACCCTGCATGTATATATTGTCGGGAACGCAAGATCAGGCTAATCCGATACCTGCATGAATAATGCGGATGATGAGGATGTGCCCTAGATTTAAGGACCTTCAGTCCATGTAATTAGCATGCACTTTGCAATGCTCTGCATGCCTAATGATTTAGGCATATGAGCCAAAAAGCATTAGTCTTATGGCGATTCACCTGGTATAAAAAGGCCAGCGGAAGCTGACCAGAGCATCAGTTGTTCTATAAAGTTACCAGTACCTGCTGAGAAGGTTCATTCTCTCTGTGGACGGAATTTCCCGATTGAGCTATGCTCTCGGATGTTTTCAGAAACATTAGCTTTAATATTATAGTTTTTAAGTAGTTTAAGATTTCCAAAGGTTTGAACCTTTGATGAACTTATTAGTAAGAAGAAGCTTCCTGGACTGGAAACGTTCCTTACTATTTCTTTCATAAGAGAATACCCGATTGATGCGAATACGCGCTCGGATGATTTCTCATCTTACCCATGGTTTTTCCACCTTGCGGTTTTCAGTTCCTAATTCGGATCCTTTCCGATTGAACATAATTTCTTTACACTAAAAACACTCTTTTCGTTGCGCATATATTTTATTTACATATTAGTTCATAACACCGATCGCTCATTATCCAACATTGCAAGACCAACCATAGTCTTATAGTAAAAGAACCTTCATTTATTAAGCACCTCTCATAGGGACTTAACAAATTGGCGATCCTGCCAGGATACTATGATCGGTGTTGTTTTCAAATTTTTGAAAACTCAGAAATGTCACCCTATGAAAACTTTAGGTTTTCCGGGTTGCCAGAGTCAAAAACTCTGAAGAGCAACGACAAGGCACAAAATAAATATGTGCCAGTCAACATCTAATGCCCTATATTCTGAGGTTCAGTTCGAACCATCATATGAATATCAGGATGAGTACCTTTTCATCTTTGAACAAAGACTGAGCATGTTGACCATTGTGCTGCAAATTCAAGCTGAAGCTTTTGCTTGCGAAATGCAAACACTGCTTACGGTTTTGCATGCATCTCATTATGCTGTGGCCAAAACTCCAGTAGCACAATGTACAGAAGTTTTACCTGTACGAATTGCTAAGGGTTTTCCAGTTTCCATTGTCATGAATCTGCACAAGCTTGCATGGAAACTGACATTGCTCCAATTCAAATGAGTGAAGACTCACTGCCCAGACAAAATTTTCCCAGTGTTGTCGTTTTCCCATTTAACAATGGAAGTAGAGCATGCTGCATATGCCAAGCAGGAGCCAGCATCAACAGGTATTCTTGTCACTGCTTGTGAATATGCTAATGAAAGCCATCCCTGTGAGCACATACTACGGTTTTAAAGAATTTTAAGAGTCGTCTTAAAAACGACGTCTATTTTGAATTTGAAACCCTAACAAAAGGCACTAATGTAGTAGCCACTAAGTCAGTCGACTCTCACAACGTGCATTTACCTGCTAAGAACCATTTAAGCAAGGAATACGGATATTCAATGGATGCTAATCATGCATCTTCTAGCTTCAATGCACGTGTGCTTAACAACAGTCAGTTTCATGACAAGAAAAATCCAGCTTTGTTCGTACCCTGATACGGCTGCGTATATTTGAGCCAATTAAGAGCATATACTGGTTCAACATCGACCTTTGGGAGGCCAAGCAGATGAATAAATTACCTGCATGCATGGTCTCAAATTCGCCAAGTATTTTCCAAAGGCAATGTGTCACACAAGCACATAATGTGACACCTAAATGTGACACAGTAAAACAGATGCCAGCACAAACTTGTGCAAATGCATTACACTATGTGTCTTATCAAAAGAACAATGCCAAGGGACGCATTCATGCTTGTTTGCAAGACCCAGACATTGTTGATGACACCAGCATTCTAGACTTTACCTGTCCTGAGTCAAGTCAGAGCATCTGCTCCAATTCACATTACCAGCACACGAAAACCATACGTGTTGGTAAATTCTCACAATGCCCCGCGTTTTTCCATTTGAAACGCAAATTACCAGTGCATTTACTGGGCAGTGAAGGACGTGTCATGGTGTCTCATAAGACGGAAGGATGCCATTTTATCAACCCCAGAGCCAAATTAGCTGTCAGTCCATCCGGATTCAGCTTCCAATTGACCCCAGTTCTCCAGTAATGGACCTGCCAATCCACCTTCGAGGATCAACACAATCCTTGCCATGTCCAAGTTACCCCAGTCTTTTCCACGGACTTCAACCATGTTCCGGTCTCCACTTAATTACATCCAACCCATTTCTCAGATTACTTCAATAACCATTATTACATAATTATTTTCAATTAATTTAAATTTCGATGTCAAGTGATTTAGTTTATCAGTGATTATCTTATTATTTCATGCATTATTATACATAAAAGTTTATGATGATGATGATGCTGCGTATGAAAATAAATAAAAATATTTATGTTTCAATTAAGGTTAGGGGAGTTGTCGGGAACGCAAGACCAGGCTAATCCGATACCTGCATAAATGTGCGGATGATGAGGATTTGCCCTAGATTTAAGGACCTTCAGTCCAATAGTAATTAGCATGCACTTTGCAATGCTCTGCATGCCTAATGATTTAGGCATATGAGCCAAAAGCATTAGTCTTATGGCGATTCACCTGGTATAAAAGGCCAGCGGAAGCTGACCAGAGCATCAGTTGTTCTATAAAGTTACCAGTACCTGCTGAGAAGGTTCATTCTCTCTGTGGATGGAATTTCCCGATTGAGCTATGCTCTCGGATGTTTTCAGAAACATATAGCTTTAATATTATAGTTTGTAAGTAGTTTTAAGATTTCCAAAGGTTTCAAACCTTTGATGAACTTATTAGTAAGAAGAAGCTTCCTGGACTGGAAACATTCCTTACTAGTTATTTCATAAGGAGAATTACCCGATTGATGCGAATACGCGCTCGGATGATTTCTCATCTTACCCATGGTTTTTCCACCTTGCGGTTTTCAGTTCCCAATTCGGATCCTTTCCGATTGAACATAATTTCTTTACACTAAAAACACTCTTTTCGTTGCGCATATATTTTATTTACATATTAGTTCATAACACCGATCGCTCATTATCCATTTGCAAGACCAACCATAGTCTTATAGTAAAAGAACCTTCATTTATTAAGCACCTCTCATAGGGACTTAACAAATTGGCGATCCTGCCAGGATGCTATGATCGGTGTGGTTTTCAAATTTTTTGAAAGCTTCAGAAAATGTCACCCTACGAAAACTTTAAGTTTTCCGGGTTGCCAGAGTCAAAAACTCTGAGAAGCAACGACGAGGCACAAAATAAAAATGTGCCCAGTCAACATCTTAATGCCCTATATTCAGAGGTTCAGTTAGAACCATCATATGAATATCAGGATGAGTACCTCTCAACTTTTGAACAAAGACTGAGAATGTTGCCATTGTGCTGCATATTCAAGCTGAAGCTTTTGCTTGCGAAATGCAAACACTGCTTATGGTTTTGCATGCATCTCATTATGCTTGTGTGGCCAAAACCCCAGTAGCCACAATGTACAGAAGTTTTACCTGTACGAATTGCTAAGGGTTTTCAGTTTCCTATTGTCATGAATCTGTACAAGACTTGCATGAGGAAACTGACATTGCTCGAATTCAAATGAGTGAAGACTCAAATTCTGCCAAGACAAAATTGAAGTTTGATTTTCTAGTGTTGTTTCTTTCCCATTTAACAATGGAAGTAGAAGCATGTTGCATACGCCAAGGCAGGCAAACA
>LJIJ01004713.1:0-13867 GCA_001718145.1 Orchesella cincta
TTTATTCTGTGTCCCCAAGCTCATGGATCATTGTTGCCTTGTCTCTGCATATATCCCCGCAACGCTTGTGCCAAATTTCTCAGGCCCCAATTTTGCACGTGTGAGCTTTTCCACTTCTGGGTGGTAGGTATATATTCCTTACAAATAATCCTATATCATCAGGCTGCCGCCTTGGAATAAACCCTGATGCAAGTCTTGGTTTTGTATTCTTCTCATGGCAGGCATCAAATACTGCCAGACCTATCTGATTTCTGTGAGGCTCTTATCTAAAATATGACGGAACGACACCATACTGCGCATTACCTGTCCTTTGTAAATGTTGGCCGCATTCATAGGCGACGATTGAAACCTCCAATGGGGTACAAATTTCACAAAAATAAAACAACGCTAAAAACGCAAAAATGAAATGTATAATACAAAAGACTATAACAGCATTTTTATTAAGATTAAAATAGTTTTTAAGGACGGTAATTGATTCAGAATTGCAAACATTTTCTATCAGTATTTGTATCAAGTAAGTTTAGACAACAGAGACTAGTTATAACTTTTAAAAGACAAATTCAATTCATAGTTACAGGTATTTGTGAGATGAATGGATTTGCTTTAATATTGCTGGCCGCTTCTTCAATTCAGTGTGGAGTTCTCGGCATGAATAATCTGCATTGATTTTCAAATTCAACAAGGCTTTCAGAGTTTCCAGACCAAGCGTTGTTTTTTCCGAAGACCAGACGTCATTCATAATTGAGAACACTCGCTCGACCGATGCGTTGGTTCCCGGAAGACATAGTGCAAATCCAACAACTAATGACAACAACGGCATAGGAATAGACTCTTCGTCAAAATGGTTGAGGATTCTTTGCCACTTTTCATCTATTCCAGCTACGGATTCCAGTTCCACCAGAGTTTCCTTCGTCAAATATGCATTCAGACAAGAGTATTCATCAAAGAGCTTGGCTTCATCCAGATTTAAACCGTAGCACTTCGCTTCAGTTACGACATTTTCAAGTGCTTCCCACTGAATTTGTTTTTTCAGTCTTATCCAATCCAAAAATTGAACCTTGTCAAATTCCGCTGTCCAATTTGTAAGATATTCAAGAGCTGTCTCAAAGAACGAATCAACGTACTCCATAAATTTTGCTTCTCGAATTTCACCTTCGAAATAAATCTTCTGCAATAGCTTCTTCGTGGAACTGCCAATGAATTTTTCTGATCTCCTCAGTCCCAGGTTGTCCACAAGTGATTTTAGAGCGACTGCAACCTCCACCGCGGATATTTTTTCTTTCTCAAGCAATTTGATTGTGTCATTAAACATTTTTGCTTGAAACATGAGGAATGAAAGATAAAGCTCACTCTTGGGGTCGCTAAAAAAGTCTAAAAATTGCTTCGGGCATTTCGACTGCGAGAGAAAGGACGATTTCACTCCTTCAAACACCTCAAGTATTCTTTCAATCGCTGGAGCCAGAGATAACCATCGAGTATTACTGCTCCCTAGCAATTTTTTGTACTCAATGTTAACGAAGGAACAAAATTCCTTGAGCTCTTCGGTTCGTACGGTATAGATGTGAAAGTAGTTGTATATTTTTACAATCATCGATTCTACAGCTAATGGTAAAGAGTTGGCCGCTGCTTCCATTGCGTTGTGCACGATGTGTGCTGAACATCCGATCCCAAACAGCTTTCTCCCCAAATGTTCCTTTATTTTATGAAAAACATTATTTTTCCCCTGTCGTCGAAGGCCTCCAAAGTTGGTGTTGGTGTTATCAGCTCCAATAGCGATCACTTTCGATTTCAATCCAAAATTTTCGATTGTTTGAATGAGCTTGTCCACCTGGATATCTGAAGTTTCCCCTGGAATGGAATGGATGTCTAAAAGCCTTGTTGAAATCCCCCTGTTTTTCGTAAAGTATTGAACTTGAATTGGAAGAAGCTTTGTACTCCATGATTCGAACAATCCGAGAGAAAGTGTGACAAACGCAGCATTAGAATCTCGTTCTTATGCTTTCCAATACAAACGGAGAAAGGACCTTCACCGCTATTGCCTCACATTTCGTCCTAGAACAGTGAATTTCTGTATCGTACATATCTTTATAATTTTAGCAGTACAGTCCATTGAGCGAAAACTGTGGTTGTGGAGAACTGTATGGAAAGCAAAAACACCTTCCCTGGCAGCCAGTTCAAGATCTTGAATCTCTGGCTGATTCTTCGAATAAAATGAAGTTATCTGCTTGGATGACGACTTCGCAATCAGAGCTTTTTTGTGAACATCGGAGTCCAAATGTCGATTGATGAGATACTTTCCTCCATTAGCAATTGAAAAAGTGCTGCTGCACATTCGACAGAAAATATCACTGCAGTTAGGATCTTCCTTGAATTTCTTTTCCAGGTATGGAAACTCCTTTTTCAGATCCTCTGTAAAGTGAGATTTTCTCTTCTTTGAAAGTCGGAGGCATCATAATAAAGTCCAGCTAAAACCAAACCATTTATAAGTACAGTACAAAAACGAAAATCGTTAGTATACTCTTTCAAACTTCTCATACTTACCTTCAGCCTGAAATTGGAGAGAAAACTGAGCACAATTGTTTGGAAGAATTATGGCTTAATTTATTGAGATACTTTATGTCACACGACTTGTTCCAAATCTTTTTAACACATCAACAAACGAGACAAGTTATTCAAAACAAATACAAAACAACCCAAAATACTCCAACTAATGTTAAAAATTTGACTCCCGGCAATTCTCATTGTTTTGAGATATCTATGGCATATTTGAAATGAGTGATTTAAATGCTCCTACGCGTCATGTAACAAAGAAACTCGAAATGGGGTACGAGTTTTGCAATGGGGTACGCATGGGGTACAAGCTTCGAATGTGGTACAAGAGTTTCAAATGGGTACTGTACCCCTCAATGGGGTACGTCTAGGTCAGCTTACAGTATTGCTACTGAATTTTTTGAATGCCCTTGAAGCTTCGCTCCCTTGTCATGGAGATGAATAGCAGCTAACAAAAATTTTCAAGGATGAGAAAACGGTGGAACTAATAATGGACTGTACGACATTGCAACCAACGAGTACCGTGTAGGCAGCTTGCCAGACGATATGCTGCAAAAAATCAAGAAACCTCTTGCAGACTTTTTCAGAAGTCAACACGGAAAGAAAGGAGAAATGGATATGAAAGCACGTCTCTGCTTCGTGGCATTCAATCTGAAGACTTCAACTCAAGAAAACATTGCCCGTGGAATTGAACTCATCAATGAAGGATTAAAGATGTATCCCGATAATGTAAAACTATTACGATCAAAACTGTGCCGTCTGTATGGGGCCAAAGAAGACTTTGAATCTGGTTCACAATTACATTGAAGGGTTTGAAGAGTTTCCTGACAACTTGCAACTCCTCCTTTTCAAAGCTCTTCAGTTGGATCTTGACAAGCAAAATGGAAAACAAAGAGCACTTGATGAAAGCTTTCAAAGACTTCGTTGACAAAGCTCCTAAAGATTATCCGGATGTGCCAGGGATTTACTACGGAATGGCAATACTACATCTCGAAAACCCAAAACAGGTTGGTTCCTCAACTTCTACAGAGATGTACTTCAAACTTGGGAAGAGGCGGAAAAGAAAGATACTTCGCTATTCTTTTCCTTTTAAAAGTTGCCTGTAAAAGGAAGATTAGAAGCAATCCTTGGGCTGTGAAACCTAATGCCGAGATCAAAGCGCTGTGTCAAAGTCAAGCTGAAAAAACTATTGTTCAGGCAGCTACATCCTCCGCAACGCAACTACAGAGTAGGGTGTCCTTCAACAGAAGCTGTACTGAAGCAAGCCCAGTTCGAAAACGGTTGATGTTAAGCCAACGCAGTTGATCAACGAGATGATTCCCATTAATGTTCCATTCGTGGCACAGCACAATATGTGGGACAACGAATTAGCCAAGCTGTGATGATTCAGCAGGCTCCCAACGGATTGGCTGGGGTGATGCCAATAACCTTGACAGAAATGAGCCCCACGACGGAAACCATCTATCAGAATTGCTCCATCGATTTAACCATCATTGATGAACCCAACATTAAGTTGTTGTGGGTTCAAGCTAGTTGCTGAGGATGATAATGGGTGATGTGGTTCTCGTGTCATCCATGAAAATGGACAGAACACTGAACCAACTTTAGAGAATTTGAAGTTATGGAACGGAGATCTCGATTTGAATCCATACAATGGCAAGTCAGAGACTTGATACAGATTATGGGAGATTCGAGTTGATGATGAAGACTGTCCTTGTCTTTAGGGAGGGTGAAGGATATGTGCCGCTTTTGGTGGGGTGGAGGAGCTCACGAGAGACCAGCGGCAGGATAACTCGGCGGATTTGGACCAACTTGGTGAAAACATTCATTTTACTGGAGTGTTCGAAAAAAGTGTGATTGATTTTTACGCTACGGCTCCTTTAATTTCGAAGATATGAGTTATTGTTTGGTCATTTCCCTTTGAAATTGTCCATATGCAAGAAAAGCATTTAAACTAAGCTGACCAGACGTACCCCCATTGAGGGGTACAGTACCCCATTTGAAAGCTCTTGTATCAAACTATTCGAACCTTGTACCCCCATGCGTATCCCATTGAAAAAATCGCCCCCATTTGGGAATTTAATAATAAATCTTTCTTACGTTACACGTAGGGAGCATTTAAATTACTCATTTCAAATACGCCATAGATATCTCAAAGCAATGAGAATTGCCGGGAGTCAAATTTCAACAGTGGTTGGAGTATTTGGGTTGTTTGTATTTGTTTTGAGCATTTGTCTCGTTTTGTGCGGTGTGTAAAAAAGATTTGGAACAAGTCGCATGACATAAAAGAACTCGATAAATTAACCCATAATTAATTCTTCCAAACAATTTGTCTGTTGAGCTCCTCTCCAATCTTCGGCTAAGGTCTTAAGGTAAGTAGAAAGTTCAAAGAGATACTAAATTCGTTTTTGTACTGTACTTTATAAATGGTTTGGTTTTAGGCTGACTTACGTTAATGATGCCCACGCAAGGTTCTCTCCCAATTTCAAAAGTAAGTATTGAAATTCTCACTTTACAGAGTATTCTGAAAAAGGAGTTTCCATATCTGGAAAAGAAATTCAAGGGAAGACCCAAACTGCAGTTGAATTTTCTGTCGAATGTCAGCAGTACGTTTTCAATTGCTAATGGAGGAAAGTATCTCATCAATCGCCATTTTGGACTCCGATATTCACAAAAAAGCTCGATTGCAAAATTCCCTCATCCAAGCAGATTACTTCATTTTATCCAAGAATCAACCAGAGGCTCAAGATCTCGAACTGGCTGCCGAGAGGGTGTTTTTGCTTTCCACACAGTTCTTCATAACCACAGTTTCCGCTCAATTGGACTGTACCGCTAAAATTATAAAAGAATATGTACGATACAAAATTCACCTGTTCTAGGACTAAATGTGAGGCAAAATCCGTGAGTCCTTTTCTCCGGTTTGATTGGAAAACATAAAGAACGGAGATATTCTAATTGCTGCGTTTGTCCACACTTTTCTCTGGATTTGTTCGAAATCCACGGAAGTACAAAGCTACTTTCCAATTCAAGTTTCAATACTTACGAAGGAAAAGGGTATTTTTCAACCAGCTTTTGATCATTCATTTTCCATTGTTCCGGTTGACAACTTTCTGATATCCCAGGTGGAGAAATCATTCAAACCATTGAACTTTTTTGGCATTGAGAATCAAAAAGTGATGCTATTGGAGCTTGGACAAACACAACACCAACTTTGGAGGCATTCGCGGCAGGGAAAAAAATTAATGTTTTTTCATAAAGTTAAGGGAAAACATTTGGGGAATGAAAGTTGTTTGGGGAATCGGATTGTTCAGCTCACATGTGCACAACCAAATGAAGCAGCAGGCGAACTCCTTATCATTTAGCTGTGGAAATCGATGATTGGTTTAAAATAATACAACTACTTTCCATCTATACCGTACGAATGAAGAACTCAAGGAATTTTGTCCTTTGTTAACATTGGAGTACAAAAAATTACTAGGGAGCAGTATAACACTCGATGGCTATCTCTGGCTCCGCGATTTGAAAGAATACTTGACGTGTTTGAGGGGGAGTGAAGTCGTACTTTCTGCACAGTCGAAATTGCCCGAAGGCAAGTTTTCAGACTTTTTTAGTTGACCCCAAGGAATTGAGCTTTACCTTTTCATTTCCTCATTGTTTCAAGCAAAAATGTTTAATCACACAATCAAATTGCTTGATAAAGAAAAATATCCGCAGGTGGGGAGTTGCATTCACCCCTAAAAATCAATTGTGGACACCTGGGACTGTAGGGAGATTCAGAAAAATTCATTGTTAAGTCCACGAAGAAAACTGTACAGAAAGCTTGATTTTTGAAAGGTGAAATCGAGAAGCAAAATTATGGAGTTATGTTTGATCGTTCTTGAGACAGCTCTTGAATTCTTAAGAATCTGGACGGGCGGGAAATTTGACAAGGTTCGTTTTTGGATTTGGATAAGGGGACTGGAAAAAAACCGATTCAGTGGGAAAGCACTTGAAAATGTAGAACTGAAGCGAAGTGGCTATGGACTAAATCTTGATGGAAGCCAAGCTTTTGATGAATACTCTTGTCTGGGAATTGCATAATTGACGAAAGGAAAAAATCTGGTGGAAACTGGGGAATCCGCAATCCCGGAATAGATGAAAAGTGGCCAACGAATTCTCCACCATTTTGACGCAGAGGCAATCGATGGCCGTTTTTGTTCATTAGTGTTGGGATTGCCCCTTGTCTGCCGGGAACTACGCCACGGTCGAGCGGAGTGTTCTCTATTTTTGAATGAGCGTCTGGTCTTCGGAAAAAACAAAACGGCTTGGGTTTCTGGAAACTTCTGAAAGCCTTGTTGATTTGAAAAAAAATGCAAATTATCATTTTGCCGGCGACTCCATACTGAAATTGAAGAAAGCAGCCAGCAATATTTAAAAAAGCAAATCCATTCATCCAACAAATACCTGTAACTCTGAAATTGAATTTGGCTTATAAAAGTTTTAAACTTAGTCTATGCGCCAAACTTGATTACGAATGGGCTGGTACAATTTGTATGCCATCCCTGGAATCATTTACTACCCTTAAAACATTTTAATCTTAATAAAAATGTACACTGTTTATAGTCTTTTGCCATTACACATTTAATTCTTACGTTTTTAGGGTTTTATTTATTCATTGAAATTTGGTACCCCCCCATTGGAGGTTTCTAATCTTGGGTCGCCTTAAACTACTGAACCATTTTTTGCTGCCTCCTTCCCTTTGCAATGTTTTGTCCAATATCAGTTGAGGCACGCTCGCCAGTCGTGCCACGTGGTGTTGATGGAAATTCACTGGAAAACGTGAAAGTTTTTCCCTCAGCAAATTTTTCATTCGACGAGGCGCTGCATGAAGGTAATCCTTTTACACCCAACTGATGCTGACTCTCAAATTCCATCAATGCTGGGGCCATTTCATTTCGTCGTTCGGTAACAGCAGTGATCTCAACCATGAATTCTTCGTCGCTTATTCCAGTCAGCACGCCGTGTCCCAGGAGCCGTCCCACCTTTAACATGTTGAACGCCTTCTCTGGTTCCATGTGGTGTTTGTAATGAAGAACTAGTGCGTATGCAGCCTCAGCCTCTTTGAATCTGACTGCTTGAATCCACTGCAACTCTGCCAATTTTTCATTTCTTGGCACACCCATCCATTCATGTAAAAAACTCCAAACGGTAGGCAGCATAACTTTGTCCATTTTCGGCTGCCTTTGCAAACCACTCCGCCGCCTTTACAAAGTCTTCCTCCACGACCAAACCGTGTTCATACATTTTCCCTAAGCTTTCTTGTGCGGCTGCAACTCCACGGTTCTTGTTAGCAAGTGTTGTTCGCCCTGAGGATGTGGGTGACATTTGAGCAGCTTTCAGATACAATTCAAACGCTTTGATTGCGTCTTGGGCAACACCCTCTCCATTTTCATAACAAACTCCCAAACTGTGAATTCCCTCAGAGCAACCTTCATCCGCAGATTTCTTGAAGTAACGCACGGCTTCAATTTCACTTGGGCACACGCCCCAACCACACCGGTACTGATGAGCACGAACAAAGGAGTAAAATCCAGGAATTTTATCAGCCATCTCTTTTGGAACACCCATTGTTTCAAGAAACTCTTTCTCTGTAATGTTGCGACCTGCTCCCCTGGAATATTCGGCAACCTTTTCCGACAAGTTCTTGGGCAGACATTCCAGATGAGTCATAGCTCCTTCCTTGATGGACAACAGGCCTTTGCAAGAAGCTAGCTCGTTCTTGACATCTCGTTCTGCTGGAGAAATTGCGAGGGAGTGCTGGTAGTGTTCCTGAGCTTTTTCCAGCTCCCCTTTGAGTCGGTGAGCTTGAGCCATTGTGAAATAGGCTTGCCATGAATCCTCCTTGATTTCAAGAGCTCGTGAAGCATCTTTGACAGCTTGATCGCAGTAATCATGTATCTCAGCACTCAACTGCTTCTCTTTCTTGTGTTGTGCATACTTAATGTAGCACTGAGCTCTCTTTTCAAATGCTGTAGCCTGATGAATGGGCAGTAAACTAGCATGGTAATCGCCTCGTCATAGCATCAATCGCCTGCTCAAATTTATTTTTTGATGAGACCCCTTGCCCTATCATACAGTCTTTTTGTGGATTTCAGAGCGCAACAGAAGAACTGCGTCCGGCTTTTGCAATAACTTGTTCCACCTCTTCATCCTTCATTCCCACTCCCTGCATACTTGACCGAAACAAGTCCACTCTTTATTGTACTCCTCCAGAGTCAACTTCTTGCTTGGGTGGTGAGCCATGTCATTCCGCAAAGTGGTGAGTTGACGCACTGACACATTTTCGATTTATAGGTGCGCCAATCTCCAAAATTGAGGAGGACCGTTGACAACACAGAAATATCCCAGTCGTCCAGGCAGCCTTTAGCAATAATCCTTTTGGGCGTTCATGGCTTTGTTGTAAGCCATTTGACCCAGACCATTTATAAACTCTTGCCCTTGTTTTTCTGTTTGCTCCCAGTCTAAACCGGATTCCCTTTTCCAACGAGCTTGAAACAACGTCCGAAGATGTTGACCAGAGATGAGGACCATGTTGTCCAGTTTATAGTAATACTCTTCCTCTGATAGCGGATTCATGATGACTTCGTGGCTGTGGGGGTTTTACGACGTACAATCCAACTAGTTGGTTGTGGCTACCTGAAAAGTGGTTGACAACAATAATGTCTATTAAATACGTGTTGAAAATACAGTAAATTGTAGTGCAACAAATCACCGAATTATTAATTTCATCGATACGAGTAACAAGATGCATACCTTCAAAAATGAGATTGACCCCAAGTTAGAGCTCGAAGACAGGTCTCAGACGATGTACTTTTGTTGCTCACTTGTAAGACAGTTCTCTGCGACGTCCTTTTCCGATGATAAGGTGTCCTGAAGGAACGAAAATAGTAAATAGCATTGAAAGTTTAAAATGTTTTTGTTCAACGTATTCAAAAGCTTAAAAATGTTATTAAAAACGTACCTATGAAGGTCTTTAGTCAATCCAAGTCGCAAAACTATGGACTTTGAAATAAGTTGACCCTCGATACCGTTGCTGCTGCCTCTTTTTTTTACTATATATCAAATTCTACCACTCCACTCTGCTAGTAAAAATAAGAAAATTATGGTTATTAGTCGTTTAGTACAATCACCTCCTTTCAATTCACTCAACCGCAACGATACCGATACATAACATAGCAAACATGATTGAAAAATGATTGTATGACAGAAATGAGTGATTGGAATTCATACCTTCAAGAGTGGTGTCAAAATCCTGACACTGACGATGATGTTCACTCACCGATAACTCGTTCTCCCAGGAACGTTCCGTCACTTGGTGGTGGAGTTTTCTACAGCTGAATAAATTAAACCGAAATCAGAAAAAACATATTGTATTAGTATAGACACTATTTGTTTCATTGCACTTTTCTTGTGGCAACCTCAAACAACTAAGGATGCTTAGAAGAATGCATAATACTATTCACTTACTATCACTGTATCCAATTAAAATTGATGTGTAATTATAAAACACTAAACTTGTTCCGGTAACTTAACCAAATAAACATTCGGAATAGCTGTTCTCAGTCTTTGCTACACGCTTGATTATGCGACCTGTAAGAAAAACAAACAAAACAGTAAACAAGATGATGAATTGGGAGTGTGCTCGAGTAGCTCAATTCTCGGCTAACCTGTTTGATCGTAGTTCGTGCTATGGTATATAATTTGCTTACCAAGTTACGTGGATCACATCTATATACATTGGTACTTGCTTGGATTTTACCATCTACGTTTACGAACATGATGAACCAAGACGTACCAGAAGACTGCTACTAATGTGCTTATGTTACTGGTAGGGAATGTTGTTTATGCTTTCAGGTACAAACGGAAATTACAGAGGACAGATAACATTACTAATACTATGATTCCTTCATAAAATTCATCTGTCCTCTGTAATTTCCGTTTGTACCTGAAAGCATAAACAAGATTCCCTACCAGTAACATAAGCACATTAGTAGCAGTCTTCTGGAACGTCTTGGTTCATCATGTTCGTAAACGTAGATGGTAGAAAATCCAAGCAAGTACCAATGTATATAGATGTGATCCACGTAACTTGGTAAGCAAATTATATACCATAGCACGAACTACGATCAACAGGTTAGCCTGCATACATGAGACGTGAGCTACTCGAGCACACTCCCAATTCATCATCTTGTTTACTGTTTTGTTTGTTTTTCTTACAGGTCGCATAATCAAGCGTGTAGCAAAGACTGAGAACAGCTATGCCGAATGTTTATTTGGTTAAGTTATCGGAACAAGTTTAGTGTTTTATTATTACACATCAATTTTAATTGGATAGAGTGATAGTAAGTGAATAGTATTATGCATTCTTCTAAGCATCCTTAGTTGTTTGAGGTTGCCACAAGAAAAGTGCAATGAAACAAATAGTGTCTATACTAATACAATATGTTTTTTCTGATTTCGGTTTAATTTATTCAGCTGTAGAAAACTCCACCACCAAGTGACGGAACGTTCCTGGGAGAACGAGTTGTCGGTGAGTGAACATCATCGTCAGTGTCAGGATTTTGACACCACTCTTGAAGGTATGAATTCCAATCACTCATTTCTGTCATACAAATGATCGTTTTCAATCATGTTTGCTATGTTATGTATCGGTATCGTTGCGGCTGAGTGAATTGAAAGGAGGTGATTGTACTAAACGACTAAGAACCATAATTTTCTTATTTTTACTAGCAGAGTGGAGTGGTAGAATTTGATCTATAGTAAAAAAAAAAAGGGCAACAGCAACGGTATCGAGGGTCAACTTATTTCCCAGTGCTTATTTTTTTGCGATTCGGATTGACTAAAGACCTTCATAGGTACGTTTTTAATAACATTTTTAAGCTTTTGAATACGTTGAACAAAAACATTTTAAACTTTCAATGCTATTTACTATTTTCGTTCCTTCAGGACACCTTATCATCGGAAAAGGACGTCGCAGAGAACTGTCTTACAAGTGAGCAACAAAAGTACATCGTCTGAGACCTGTCTTCGAGCTCTAACTTGGGGTCAATCTCATTTTTGAAGGTATGCATCTTGTTACTCGTATCGATGAAATTAATAATTCGGTGAATTGTGCACTACAATTTACTGTATTTTCAACACATATTTAATAGACATTATTGTTGTCAACCACTTTTCAGGTAGCCACAACCAACTAGTTGGATTGTACGTCGTAAAACCCCCACAGCCACGAAGTCATCATGAATCCGCTATCAGAGGAAGAGTATTACTATAAACTGGACAACATGGTCCTCATCTCTGGTCAACATCTTCGGACGTTGTTTCAAGCTCGTTGGAAAAGGGAATCCGGTTTGGACTGGGAGCAAACAGAAAAGCAAGGGCATGAGTTTATAAATGGTCTGGGTCAAATGGCATACAACAAAGCCATGAACGCCCAAAAAGGTATTATTGCTAAAGGCTGCCTGGACGACTGGGATATTTCTGTGTTGTCAACGGTCCTCCTCAATTTTGGAGATTGGCGCACCTATAAATCTGAAAATGTGTCAGTGCGTCAACTCACCACTTTGCGGAATGACATGGCTCACCACCCAAGCAAGAAGTTGACTCTGGAGGAGTACAATAAAGAGGTGGACTTGTTTCGGTCAAGTATGCAGGGAGTAGGAATGAAGCATGAAGAGGTGGAACAAGTTATTGCAAAAGCCGGACGCAGTTCTTCTGTTGCAGCTCTGAAATCCACAAAAAGACTGTATGATAGGGCAAGGGGTCTCATCAAACGTAATAAATTTGAGCAGGCGATTGGATGCTATGACGAGGCGATTACCATGCCTAGTTTACTGCCCATTCATCAGGCTACAGCATTTGAAAAGAGAGCTCAGTGCTACATTAAGTATGCACAACACAAGAAAGAGAAGCAGTTGAGTGCTGAGATACATGATTACTGCGATCAAGCTGTCAAAGATGCTTCACGAGCTCTTGAAATCAAGGAGGATTCATGGCAAGCCTATTTTACAATGGCTCAAGCTCACCGACTCAAAGGGGAGTTGGAAAAAGCTCAGGAACACTACCAACACTCCCTTGCAATTTCTCCAGCAGAACGAGATGTCAAAAACGAGCTAGCTTCTTGCAAAGGCCTGTTTGTCCATCAAGGAAGGAGCTATGACTCATCTGGAATGTCTACCCAAGAACTTGTCGGAAAAGGTTGCCGAATATTCCAGGGGAGCAGGGTCGCAACATTACAGAGAAAGAGTTTCTTGAAACAATGGGTGTTCCAAAAGAGATGGCTGATAAAATTCCTGGATTTTACTCCTTGTTCGTGCTCATCAGTATCGGTGTGGGGCGTGTGCTCAAGCGAAATTGAAGCCGTGCGTTACTTCAAGAAATCTGCAGATGAAGGTTACTCGGAGGAATTCACAGTTTGGGAGTTTGTTATGACAATGGAGAGGGGGTTGCTCAAGACGCAACAAAAGCATTTGAATTGTTTCTGAAAGCTGCGCAAATGTCACCCACATCCTCAGGGCGAACAACGCTTGCTAACAAGAACCGTGGAGTTGCAGCCGCACAAGAAAGCTTAGGGAAAATGTATGAACACGGTTTGGTCGTGGAGGAAGACTTTGTAAAGGCGGCGGAGTGGTTGGCAAAGGCAGCCGAAAATGGACAAAGTTATGCTGCCTACCGTTTGGGAGTTTTTTTACATGAATGGATGGGGTGTGCCAAGAAATGAAAAATTGGCAGAGTTGCAGTGGATTCAAGCAGTCAGATTCAAAGAGGCTGAGGCTGCATACGCATTAGTTCTTCATTACAAGCACCACATGGAGCCAGAGAAGGCGTTCAACATGTTTAAGGTGGGACGGCTTCTGGGACACACCGTGCTGAATGGAATAAGCGACGAAGAATTAATGGTTGAGATCACTGCTGTTACCGAACGACGAAATGAATTGGCCCCAGAATTGATGGAATTTGAGAGTCAGCATCAGTTGGGTGTAAAAGGATTTACCTTCATGCAGCGCCTTCGTCGAATGAAAAATTTTGCTGACGGAAAAACTTTCACGTTTTCCAGTGAATTTCCATCAACACCACGTGGCGACGACTGGCGAGCGTGCCTCACTGATATTGACAACATTGCAAAATGGGAAGAGGCAGCAAAAAATGGTTCAGTAGTTGCTGCTGAATTTTTGAATGCGCTTGAAGCTTCCTCCCTTGTCATGGAGATGATAGCAGCTAACAAAATTTTCAAGGATGAGAAAACTGTGGAATTAATAAATGGGCTGTACGACATTGC
>LJIJ01004714.1:0-13866 GCA_001718145.1 Orchesella cincta
TGGTTATTCAAAATAACGTTTGAACCCTTATTGTGGCCGCCAATGACCAAAAATGCATTTATTTCAAATATAAGATACCTTAAAATATAATCCCTCGTATAGGAAGGCACAAAGGGTATTCCGCATTTTATAGTAACGGGATCATTTTACAAAGGTGTTTCATTTGGTAATGAAAATTACGGACTGGCTAAATTTGGTACACTGGGGCTAGTATCATGCTTTGTAAATGATTTCGTTGACTTAGTTTATGAATGGTGATATTCAATTTGGCGTTGTCAATTGCATGGGCTTTCAACACCTTCATTAGCTTCTTTAGTTTTAAGCAACTGGAAAATTGTGACGTTTAGTTTGCTTTCAGCTGTTCTTTTTCAGATTATAATATCCTTTTCAGCGGAAGGAACGAAATTCTATAAGCATTACAAGACTAAAAATCTAAAAATTAGTAATTGATACGAAAACGGTCTAGGCGATTTGCCCGCATCTCCTAGGTTTTAACAATGACCTCAAAATTTGTACACATGCTTAAGCAGTTCTAGCTGATTTAAAGGGGCTTTTATATAGACGTTCATTTAGTCATTTATACTAATGACCAGAAGAAGTTTAATAGTAAAGGATGGTTAATGCAAGTGAAAAATCTGAAAAATTGCCTAATGTTTTTAATAACAAGTTTAAAGATTGCATTATGATTTAATGACTACCTGTCGGTCACCTGATGTATAGAATTCCTTAACATTATAGTAGAACTGTAAAAATGTGAATAGATTTCCCAAAATCCCAAAAAATCCATGTTTTAAATAATTTCTACAAATAAAAGGAGAGCAATATTGTTCGGTTAGCCTTCTATGTTCTATACAACGGTATCTATATTTTATGTAGGCAAATCGCATTTAATTAATAAATTTAAGTAAAAAAAACAACATGAAAGGAATTACTTACTACTTAAATACTTAGCCTCTTATTACTGACTCCGTTTACTATAATCGTACATTCTTGAAAACGAGGAGTACTAATATATGGTGAAAATGATAATAGTACAAGTGTGAAATATTGAAAAGGGCAGTCTTCTCAAAGGGCTAAGTGTAAAGGGCAAAATTACGCAAGGGCAAAATGCTAAAGAGCGAACTTCCATAAGGGCAAACCTTCAAAAGGGCAAAATTCAGCATTGGCAGAAAAGTAGGAAAAAGGTAGCAAAACTAAAAAGGGCAAAGTTCCCCAAGGGCAAATCGCCGGTTACCGCCCCGCATCGAATACATAACTGTAACACAACTGCTTTTGTTAAATATCATATTAAATATGTGTGAATGAAGCGTGGTTATTGTTTTCGACATTTGAAAGACGAAATTGAATTAAATTTCCTCAGAGCTCGTTATAAAATGGTGCCGATATTGAACTTCACAGTTATAAGGTTGTTCAGACGTTGCATGGCCCACAGAGACCAAGATTCGGTAGATACTAACTTAATGTTATGTTAAGTGTGTTCAACAGATTCCGGGCTTTCTTCTAAGCCTACTTTGACGTTTTTGCCACACGGATTTCGAAAGTTATAGTCAAAATTAGTTCCCAACCCCATTGAGGGCTGGTGCTGATTTGACAAATTTGGGAGCTCATTTGAAGGTGCTACTAAATGGACTGTAGTTCTTTTTTAGAATCTGTTTTATTATGGTTTTTCTTCAATTTTGGTACCACATGAACCATCAAACCATCTAATTTCAAACATTGGCTTCAATTGAAAGACGTTACAATATGGTTTGATATGCCATGCCATTCAGCCCCCATGTTCTACTTGTGCGGTGTCAAAACAGGTACTTAGCACTAGGTTTTGGTGTCTTCAATGCCCTGAAGGCTTGAAAATAGTAATTACCACAAAAGAATCGCTCACTAAATGTTATTATTTATGAAAACTGCAAATGGATGAAAACTTTTGGACGTCAAATTTTATAAAATATAGAGTTAAGTAGTATGTCATAAGAAAGTCCATAAAATTTGGAACATGATGCAGGAAACTTCATTTAGAAAATGTTCAATGCGTACAAGTAATTTTGTGTCTAACAGTGAGAGACATATGGATTCAAACATTTGATATGCCACTGTATATCCTATTTTTAGCGATTTTTCCACGGTGGAACTTCAACTAAAATTTGTTATGATGGTTGAAATAAGTGTGGACGCGGAATACGTTTATGATATGATTTAGTAGGTAGCTTAGGATAAAATATCTGTATTGGAGAAATATTCGTGTTCATTCCTGTATTCTTTATATTTTTATGCACTTTCCGTACTTTATGTACTTTCTGTATCTTTTGTGCATTAGGCTAGAACGTTATGTACATTTTGGTATTGTGCGAGAAGTGAGGAGAGGCTCGCGAGAGATTTTGGTTTTTAGTAAAATTTTCTGTTCAGGAGCTCGAGCTGGAGACATGGTGGAGATGACGTTCTCCGATTTAATTTAATTAGAGTCCCAGTTAGAGAGTCCTAATTTGGAGAGCGACGGTCTTACAAACCTTAGCTATAGTATTGTTTAAGCAATATCAGGATTAACCTTTAATTGTGTTTAGTGATTGGGGAATTAATAAACAGGTTTTGTTAGTTCAGACTTTTCCGTCACTACTTTGTCAGTTATTGGAGCATCCTACAATTTGGTTCATTAGGAAACCTGGTCCTTCGGATTATATTTTTTACTTATATTTGAAATAATCATTTTTGGTCATTTGGCGGCCACAATAAGGTTCACGTTTAACCATCATAGTTAATATTTAAGCATTTATTGATAAGAATAATAGACGTGAAATTACAGGTGTGATTGCATGCTCAAGTCAGATGAATGAATAGCACTGCAACTCCTCAACCCCTACACTACTCAATCAAGCTGCATGACTTACATTTGATTAGTACCACAGTTTTTCCTTTTACCCCACGTAGATATCATTACAAAATTTATCTTAAATGACATGACACATTCAAAGACAATTCATACGGGGGAAAGTGAGTTTGGTAAAATAATACTATTCGTGATGCATATAAAAATTAAAAGCTTTATATTTAGGGAGAGAAAATTATATAAGAAAACGGGTTAAACGACGATATTATAGTACAAAATACAAATTTTCAAAAGTTAATCGAAAAAGTTTGAATCATATTTAGTAGTGACAGGAGTTGGTTGGTAGGGACAAATATAATTGATGATGGACAAGTAAGAAGAAAAATCTAAGTTAGCTTAAGAATATAATGAGTCTGATCATCTGAACTCACGAAAATTGGTCGTTTTTGCATTGCAAGCATCCCATTCCTGTCATTGAGAGCCTTGCCGGGGGAGTTACTAAAGTGCACAAGTAATTTTTTGATTTTGCACAAGTGCACAAGTTGCACAAGTGCACAAGTGAATTCTTCGATTTTGCACAAGCGCACAAGTTGCACACGCGCACAAGTTGCACAAGCGCACAAGCGCACAAGTTGGAAAAGTGCACAAGTTGCACAAGTGCACAAGCTGGAAAAGTGCACAAGCTGGAAAAGTGCACAAGTTGGAAAAGTGCACAAGTTCCATCAACACACAAGTTGCACAGCTTTGTACATGCATGCTTGTACATTACCAGCCTTTGTTCTTTATTAGCAAACAGGAAAGTTTATCTCAACTATAGACGCCATCTGAACTTGCCCCAGTGTAGCAGTAGATATATTTGTAGCATAGATAGACGAGTTGAAAGATTTGGCTAGTTGCTTACTTATTACGTAGAAGCAACAATTCTCGGATTGTGGTTAGACGAGAACGAGCTGTTGCTGATACACGGATTGTACTCAGTGTAAGTTACTCATAACTTGTTTATGGACGAACTTATTGGTTAATACAGTAAACTTAGTGATTATTCATCTAGAAGAATATGTGGAAAGCCAATTCTTTGAAAATTGTGTTTGTGATTTCTGTTTGCCTTGTTAACACTCAAAGAGCTTTGACGTAGTTAGTGACGTGACTTTTTGACTCATCATAATTGCGTCGGTCTGGACTTCGACAGGTCTCATTCAATCGCTCAGGCGAATCCTCAAAGTGCCTTAAAGGGACCGCTATCGGGATCAGTAGTGTTGTATTAGCGAACCGGTGCCAGGTATTTGTTAACGGAGCAATGGCAGTGGTTTACACTACATGACAGTATCTCACGTTCAGGAGTGTACGACGTTTAATTCGAAGAATTGACGAGAGTAAACTGAGCACAGAAGGGCCTACTTGGAACTCAATAACAGTGGAAAGGGTAAATAACAGAATAACCGCCATATTGCAGATGTTTTTGAAGATATATTCCAATCTATTTCTTTTATCGTTTAAGGTGTACATTTATAAAATTAATGAGGACACGGACAGTCATTACTGGAGGAAGCTTGATCGAAATTGGAGGCACAGTCGAACCATTCAAAACCCCGCGAGTCAGCCAACACTTACACGTGCAGACTTCAGACTCAAAGTTACTGACAAGTCGAAAGTATTTCATCGATACGAGTTTTACGACTATGGTAATTCCTCAAATGAAAAGAACTTAAATATTGATTTATATTTTGCAATAATATTCATTTTAAACCATTGAAGGGGCAAGAGTTGGAGACTTCGAACATGGAGGCATCCGTAGTCGGCGACGCAAGCGCTCTAAATGATCCCGGGCCAACTAATGGAAATAAACTGCTCACGCCAATGAAAGCAGATGCTCGTCTTCGTCGTGAATTAGACGGAATACATACACCCGGCAGCACTCCGATCAAGTATTCTGGAAAAGGTAAGACATGTTCGTAAAATCCTATGTTATTGATAATAAGGTTCAGCTTTAATAAAATGTCCCTTTTTAACAGATTACACGACTCCAAAGAAGCCCACAGCGAGAAGCGTACAGGTACTTTCAATTTTTTACTATAATTGGAATGCGTTGAGTATATTATATAAATTGTCTTTTTGAACTACAGGCGTTGTTCGGCGTCAAGAAGGCAGACAGGAACCACAAATCACAAACGATGGCAAGTAAAAAAAACGTTTTCGTTCACAACAGTTTGTATATAATTTTAATTTTGAGTTATTAATTTGAAATAGAGATACTAGCTGAAGCACTAAGATCAGTTGACACCACCAAGGATGCGCAGGGCAGGGTACCTCAAAGCTCGGAAACATCGGAAGGTACCATTATCATTTGCATAAGAATTTAAGCATATTTAAACGCTCTTAATTTAACTGCATCGAATTTTGCAGCTCACCGAATGATGCCAGCAAATGATGTGTTTTTGTCGTGCTATAGTTAAACTGCCGTTTGAGACAGCAAAAAGTGAAGCAATTCATCGTAGGCGAGTTGTCAGGAAATCCGTAGACGGGACTATGTCAAATTTTTTTGCGTTTGGACGACAGTGATGAGGAACGATCCAACAATCTCCTCAGAGAGCAAAAGCATGCTAACGAACGTAAATAATGAGATTAAAAACTAAATACCTTACTCAAATTAAGTAACTACCAATTTTCGAGCCATTTTGTTTTTCAACATGTTGTTAATGTCATTTTAATTTTTACGCAGAATTACAAGATGAAAGCTTGTCGGAGACACGAATTGGAACGCCAGTTTCCAGGAATTTAGAAAAAGGTAGCCTATGCAAAATACTCTATTTTGATTTACACTAAAACAGGAAAAATTACTTCTCAATCTTAACTTTTAAGAGTTTGATGAGAAAGACAACCTGGGCCAAGAAGACGGAGAAAATAGGAATAAACTTGGAAGGCCCTTTAGGACATCACACCCATCCGTGAGAAAAAATGTAATTCAAGAGCTGGAACGGGGAACGAGCAAAGGAGTTCAAGTTTACAGGTTGATAAAAATTTATCTGTATAAATAAATATTGAAAGCTACTAAAACAATAGCGTAACGTTTCATAATTGGTCCATTTTAGAAAGGTGTCGCGTGAAGCATACATTAAACACGGACCAAATGAACCTTCTATGCTTCCAAGGAATCGGAAACTGGTCTACAACATTGAATATCAGCGTAAACTTGAAGAGCGACATGAAGACATCTACGAAACGGTTTTATTTGCAAAGAAAATGGAAGATGTGGTGCTCAAAGTTGAGCTTCATCCAAGTGTTGTCGTCGTACAGTGTCACCAGAGATGGCTTCCCATATTCGCTCATTGAGAGATGTTTTCAAAACCTGGTGTATCACTACGATACAACGTTCGACGTAGGGAAAATATTCATGTCAATTTTATCTATTCGTCACCCGCTATTTAAAAATCAACCCGTCATTCCTGTCGCCACAATGTACCATGAGGTGACAAACGAAGATGCCCATCAGACATTCTTTAAAAATGTGGCACCCCATTTGTCACTGAATTCCCAAAGGTACTATTAGTAACTGACCGCGAAAGGTCTATTCGAAATGCTATCAACTCCTGCTTGCCTCTCGTGACAAATCTATTTTGCTGGAATCATCTTAAAAGGGTCAGTGGATTAAAACTTAAATTAAATATCTCCAAAACTATTTATGAAATTTTAACACTTGGCTTGCTTGTTTAAATTTCAGAATATCAGTGACTGGGTCAAGAAACATCTTGGTTTGCATGCTCTTGCCGGAATACACAAAAATGTCCAGGATCTGTTACATTCAACCTCAAAAGAAGAGTATGAAGAGAAGCTGACTAACTTTGTTTCGACTTGGCCGGATGCGTTTAAAACTTACTTCAGCAAAAACATTAACGACGACTTTTTGACATCGTTTCGCAGTGAATTAGAGAATTTCAATATCTACAACAAGATCTCTTTCACCAAAATGACCATTTGGTTGACATTCTACGAGGCATGGATGGAGATGGAGATTATGAACTTAACATCGAAAAAGTCCCAAATGGAATATACAGGCCTGAGCATGTCAGTGACGTCATTGACCGAATGTCATTCACCGCTTTGCATGGAAGGAAAACTTCCTTCTAATTTGGAGACCTCACTCGAATACAAAACGCCATGCTTGCCTGAGACTACTACCCTGCGTGGAGTTGCTGAGTTGCTCGTTGCTAAAGATAGGATAGACTGGCTGCCCAAACGTGGAGTGTTTGTTGTTAACGCCTTGAAGAAAAAAGTGTACACTGTAAGTTTGTAAAGTTAAATTAATGCTTAACCAGTGAATGTTTTATAACGTATTTCAACGTTTCTGTTTGTAGGTCAGTCTTAAATTCAACTCTTGTTCTTGCCCAAAGCTCACAAACTGTGAGCATCTCATGGCAGTTCGTTTATCAACCGGTAAGAGTAATCACTGAGAGGATTTTGTTTCCGCGGTTGCTTTTAATTCTGTAAATTTGCAGGTACGTTCGGGCACGGAAACCAGAAAAGATTTCAACCGAATTTGGGGAAACTGTACGGAAAACAGCAAAGAAAGCCACTGGAAAGAAAAAAGGGCAAACAAACCTCAAGGTCGTGCTTCCAAAGTTGCAACCGATTGTTTATGGTACTAACAAGGAAAGGTCTTGAGGTGCCGCTCAAGATAAGCGTAACCATTAGCCGTTTCTAGTGTAAAAAACTACGTGAAAATGATTGTGACAACCGTTTTTTGTAAACTCACTTTTGGAATTACTACGAACGAAAAACTGGCCAAACTTTTGTGCTAGATAGATAGTTTTTCCACGAACAGGTATGAGAGCATCAGCAGTTATTAGAAGGTTTTGGACGTGTCAATTTGCATCATATACTTAAGCTTACATGAAAGATCAATGTTTCCGGTATAATGAGTAATCGGGTAGTGTAAGTATAGCGGCAGTAATAAGGAAACTACAATACTTTAAACAACACCAATCTTACAGGGCTGGATTTTATTTTTGTAGCTAAAAATTGGAGATACGTACTTTAAAACGTTCGTCTCGTGATTTTTTTGATTGGTTATTTGAAATCAGAAAGGCGGAAAAATAGGAAATTAATATCACCATTATTTTATGAAGTATCACATAACTTTATGTGCTCCTCTTAAAAATGTCTGATATATCTTTCAAAAGTCTATTTAATTTATTATTAACAATATTATTGTAGCTATTTTAGAAACTGGTTCTTATAAACAATCTTGCTACACTTTGTTGCTTTTTGAACTGTTAGCGGTGTTCCTTTCTGTATTACTGCCGCTATACTCAACTTACACTAACCGATTAATCTACTTATTATAACGGAAAAATGTGGTCTTCATGTAAGTTTAAGTGTACGAGGAAACTTTGACATGTCTATTAACCTTCTAATAACTGCGGGTTGCCTCTCATACCTGTTTCGTGGAAAACTGTCTATCTAGCACAAAAGTTTGGCCAGTTTTCCGTTGGTAGTAATTCCAAAAGTGAGTTTTACAAAAAACGGTTGTCACCATCATTTTCAACGTAGTTTTTTTTACACCAGAAACGACTAATGGTTACGCTTATCTTGAGCGGCACTTCAAGACCTTTCCTTGTAAGTTATTTTCAAGAAAGTTTTCTAATCATGTATTACCAATCATGTATTACCAATCATGTAGTTGCTTCATGCATTCGAAACACATAAATCTGAGAACGACAATTTTAAAATTTCTTCAGATCAAACGGAGTTGAAAAACGTCGATGGAAATCAGCTAGGTGAAAATGATGTCTCAAGTGCTTCGTCTGGAAATACTGGTTGTGACATCGCCGTACTTGAGGACGCCGTTAATGGCCATCTGCTAAAACGCTAAAAGGTATCTAATGTAAAACAACATTTGCAACGCATAATGAAGCACAAAAAAGGATGTACCATCCAGCTTTGTTTTTTTAGCAGATAATGTTGACATCGTACTTAAAACGTTGGACTCCAAGCTGCCAAAAATGGATAGATTTAACGCTTCGTCACGGTTTTGCAGTTCCGATCGGTATTATTACAGTTGCAGATATCAAATCAGTTCAGCCCACACCAACCAAAGCTGAAATTCGCCTGCTTTCAAAACTGTTCAAGAAAGGAGAACTAGATGGCGCGGAAGATTGGATGGTAGACTCCACCATTTCAGCATTTCTTTCCAAAATCACAGATTTTGAAGGATCCGATGTCGTTGCTATTTCTGTGGGAGAATCCATTAATTTATTTCTTGGCAAAGATACTGCTGGGTTGTTTGCAAACTTTGTAAAAGAAAAGGAACAGTATGTTGAGTGTTATGACTGGGGAAATGTACGAAATGTTCTGATTCCATACAGTAAGAACGAAAACCACTGGATACTTCTTGTTTTGGAACCAGCAACTACAATGATTAAAGGTAATGCTCCCTCATATTTTTCAGAAGCCTGTATCTTTAATGGGTCTGCAAATTAACGTCAAATGTGATTTTTCAACATTTACAGTGTTCGACCCGCAAGAAGCATTTGAGTTGCCTCAAAATGCAAGAACAATAATACAGAAAACTTTTAATGGGAAATTCAGAATGAAAATGGAAACTGAATGGAATGTATCCTACCTGATGCTGTACGTTCATTTGGTCAAGACGCTATTCAATGTGGCCATTTGTATGCTTCTACGCTGAAGCAGTAGTGAGAAATTGGAGTACTGAGAAAATGCCAATTATTAAGGACTACCGGAATCATATCATCGCTACACTTTTGGAGACTGTGCAGTTGATAAAACGCAAAAATCAAAGTGCCACATTTGCATGAAACCAACTGTTTTACCTGCTCAAACCGAAATCTGCTACATTTGTAAGCAACGTGTTCACATTACATGCCTTGCAAAGAAGCTGGTCCGAGGAGAAACTTATGACGTATGCCAAAAATAATTGTGCAACCTATTTAAAACCTGTTAAGACAATACTGCTTTTATTTATCCGATTGTTTTCTCTTTTATTATTATTAACTCATTTTGTTTTGGAATCTAAAATACCTAAATTGTTAGTAGTAACGGTTTTAATAAATTAGTAGCACATTACCGTATTAAATCACTCTCTAAACAGCACTTCTTTGGTTTTTTTAACAATTTAATCTACGGTGAATAATATTGGCATATCATTAAGTTATCAAGATAAACAGTTTCACCGAAAGAAAAAAACACGCTTCCACTTGTTCTAAACGAGAAGTGCGCATTGCAACTTGTGCAAAATCAAAGAATCACTTGAGCGCTTGTGGCAAAATCGAAGAATTCACTTGTGGCGTTCTAGCAAAATCAAAATTCACATGTCGACTTTTCCAGCTTGTGCACTTTCAGCAACTTGTGCAAACTTTTCCGCTTGTGGGCAACTTGTGCGCTGTGCAACTTGTGCGCTTGTGCAACTTGTGCACTTGTGCAAATCGAAGAATTCACTTGTGCAACTTGTGAGCTTGTGCCCTTGTGCAACTTGTGAGCTTGTGCACTTGTGCTTGTGAGCTTGTGCGACTTGTGCCAAGCTTGTCAACTTGTGCGCTTGTGCAACTTGTGCGCTGTGCAACTTGTTGCCCAACTTGTGCGCTTGTGCAACTTGTGCGCTTGTGCAACTTGTCGGCTTGTGCAACTTGTGCCTTGTGCAACTTGTGCAACTTGTGCAACTTGTGCTACTTGTGCAACTTGTGCGCTTGGCACTTGTGCACTGTGCAAAATGTGAATTCACTTGTGCAACTTGTGCACTTGTGCACTTGTGGCAACTTGTGCACTTGTGGCAATTGTGCGCTTGTGCAACTGTTATTGTGCACTGTGCACTTGTGCGCTTGTGCAACTTGTGGCAGCTTGCGCGGCAAATCGAAGAATTCACTTGTGCACTTGTGCAAAATCAAAAAATTACTTGTGCACTTTAGTAACTCCCCTTGCCGGCCGGCAGTTTCCACAATGATGTTTCGGACTGTTCATACCAGCCCGTTTTTTCTTCTTCCTCATCATCTTTTCATGTTTTAGTAAAAAACACATTGCACACTGCTAACCTTTTTTAATTTTCAGGTTTCTTCAGTGATTAACTCACTGATTGCATCAAAATCATCAATATGGTAAGTGTTTTCAATAGTTCGGTCACCAAAACCAACCAAAACATGGTTGTGTGGATTTTGAGTACATATGAACAGCCCATGACGTCTGTTGACATCTGACATGAAAAATTGCTGTGTTCTCTAATATTTTATGGTATTGAACTATATCTCGAGCTGAAAATGAAAGCAAACAATGTAAATGGCTGTGTGGATCCACTTATACTTTCCTACTTTGCATCGTATACATGACATTCCTTCTCGAAGGGCCAGACATTTTGATGGGATTCAGGAAATCTACACCCTCTGAAATGCTTTCTTATGTTCTCACTTTTATTGCGTCAATCGGTTGGATACTATATGCAGAATATCACCAAATGGTTAGTTTAAAATGAAATGGTTTTGGCTTCAAAAGTCGATTGCTTTCAAAGTTTTAAGCTGCATGCATTTGGGTTTCAGGTCAAAAAAGCTTTGGAAAATTGGCTTGAGAATAATCATCTTCGAATTCCTGAAGATTTATTATCAGTTGAGACCAGAATGAAACTGATGACTATAATGAGTGAGGTAAAGGGTGGAAGTTTGGCAATTTCCTGTCAATATTTTGGCATCACGAATAAGCTTTTGAGCTCGGTAACTAACGTTTGTGAATGTCATGTTTTGTTTAAACTGAAGTTTTATGGATTGACTTTTACCTCAATTTGTACAATAAAACAACAACCTAACCTTTCTACCTAATTTTTCTACTATAAATTAATTTTGCTGTTATTTTAAAGGAACTATTTGTATAGTAAGGAAAATAAATTAGTATGGGTTATGATAAAGATGAGTGATATGATAATGATGTTATATGCTTTCGTAATGCATAATAATTATGCGGCCTAACACCTAAGTATTTGTAACCAGAAGAGCAGGAAAATGCTTTGTACAAATCGTCTATTCTTTTCATATTATATTACAATGCATGACGTCCGTATGACATTTTAAGGAAATTAGGTAACTTATATTAAAAATATTTCCACAAAACGTATTGCTTAGCCCACGCTGTGCTCAGCGGCTTTGCGTGTAGTGCATGAAGATGGAGTAAATTAAAGCTGACCTCCTGTTTCAGTAGAAAGTGGTGGGCAGAAACCTCATTGAAGTACCGCGTTGAGGCAACAAAGGCTGCTGGCATTGCTGAAACGTGAATTGACGTTAAAAAATACACATGTTACGCAATGATAAAGACAATGTATTCCGTATGTCCACTTGAGGCTGTGGTTTAAAGGCAATACATAGCTGTGGTTAGTAAACTAGCTTACCGAATGACAACAGAGTTGTGCTTCCGACTGCCAAAAGTCCAAATGCTGCTGTGAGTGCAGTTAGTATCGCAACTTGCTTTAAACGTCCAGCATCTAGAAAGTACAGTTATATAAATTGCAAAAGTTAGATTGACTGTCAAAATATTGGATATTTTAAAAACATTAATGTGTCCGTACCTTCAAACTTCTCCCACAAATCCCTAGCTAATTTTTTTCCCTGAAAAATGTCCGATTTCCCTAAATAAGAAAAAATAGCGATAGACAAACTATTTGATAATCAGCAAAATACTATTAATGTTTTGTTGATTGCTTACCAGCAAAATTATCGAAAGCTTCGTGCATGAAAAACTTTTCTTCTTTTTTATCTTAGCTGGGACACATGGGAAAAACATTTGTCCAGTTCATCTTCATTTTTCAGGTCCCTCATTTTTTCAACTAGTTTTTGCCATTTTGGGACAGCTAAATTTGTCAGCACTCCATGTCATTGATCTATCAGCTAGATAATAAAATTACCTGGTTTTCAATAAATGAAAAAGGAACCAAAGCTTACCTCGTATTGTCGTATTTGGAACATTATCCGGATTGACAACAACCTGTTAAAGTTTGTTCTTCCTGTTAGAAAGTTCTTCCGGTTTAAGTTTAAAGTATTTCCTAATCTCTTCCTTAGTTTCTGGAATTGGCCTGAAGAAAGGCACATCCAAGCTTTCCAACCATTTCTCAAGATTATCACCATGAGCAAGCTCCTCCAAACTCTGAAGTTGTTTTTGTCTGTGCAACTTTGGAATTTTTTCTGCACGAATACAGGAATAAATAATTGTTAAATTCGAAAAACTTTTGCATTATGTAAATCAATTTACGCATTTACCTGGCATAGGAAAAGGTGGATGTAGAACATCCTTTCATCCAAAAATGCCTTTAACCTCGGTTTAAAATCTTCCATATCCACACCATCAACTGGAATGCCATAAGCCTCCAGAAATTCCTCGAGATTATTCCCTTCTGGCAATTCATTGATCCAGCTGTAAACCCTTTCTGGCATTCTCCTCGCATCTTCACAGGTTTGTTTAGCGTTTGGACTTTTCATAATGGAGAGTTTCTTCTTGAAGTTTCTTCTTCTTCTTCTCTTCCTCCATCGCAAGGACGATGATTAATATCAGGTTTGAAAGGTCTGTTTTTGTAGGTATTACCACAATAAAATTGTTGATATGAGTGTCACACTTTTATACTTACTCCATGTTGTCTATAGAATTTCCGATTTTTTGCCCCAAAAAACTGAAGGTTTGATACTTTCGTCAACGATTAGACAAGTCCCAGAACCAATGCATACCGGTAGTACGTTATTAACATGTTGTGCTTTACTGTGGCACACACACATTCCCGTCTCCGTCGGTGACTGTCTGTCTACCAATGTCTTTAACTAAAAATGTTATAATTTTTGGCTCGATAGGTCTTGCTTTCCTTAAAATTGGTCAAAAAACCGAACTGTGAATTGCAAATTTCAAATTCATTTTTTAAACGGTCTGATCAAAGAAATCCGTTTATAGTGTATTGCCTTTGAAACTAAATTTGGCATTGTTCGCTTATTTAAATTAAATATTGTTTTTAATATTGAATATGAGGTAGCAAATAAATACTTCAGGAAAGAAGGTTACCTTAAACGACTAAC
>LJIJ01004715.1:0-13857 GCA_001718145.1 Orchesella cincta
GCTAAGATATTTAAAGTTATGCATTTTAAAATTCGCCAGACAAGCTAGGACATGAATGAAGTAATGCAACAAACATCGCAAGCTATTGATAAGAAATGACAAGTGAGTTGAATGTGACGTTAAATTGGAATGCGATATCTTGTAGCTTATTGTCTTGGCTGAAAGAATAAATTTATACTGTGAAACAAAGTGTGCCAATTTTTTAGGCGATTAATAGTTTGCAGATTGTCATGTATAGTATTCTCCGTATTATGAGTGGCGTTTAAAGGGTAGTCCGGAAAGACAAGCTAGCAGATTAAATGTGAGTTATTGCTATTTGCACGGGTCACTTTGACAAACAGGTAATTTTTAGGAAAAGACACAATTTTAAATTTAAGTCAGCAATGCATATCCTTCTTCCTAACTAACTGTTACGTTTAGGTAACAGCTTGCTCAATAATTTATCGCGTAAGTTGATCTTGATCAAATGGCAAGGAATGTTTTGGATTTCAGGGAAAGCGTGCGTCTCAATACTTCATTCATTATTGCTATACGCAAGCAGCTTTAAAAATGAGGAATGCTCCGCTAAACAATATTTTTTTAATTTACAGTGTGAACGTTTCTCTGAATAACTTTTTCCCTTGGCTTAGTACTCTAGAGTGGAGTTGAATTTCAGCAAACACGATCACATGGTATGGCGGGCGTAGCTTAAGTAATGAAGCTTGATTGAAGTCCAGTTTACATTTGTCTTAACGATCATGACTTCGTCCTAAATAATCTTAAAAGTTATAGGACTTTTATTATTATTAAAATATTTAGGATATCGGCTTCTGTCGCGGATGAGAATATTTTTCCTCGGCTATATTTCTGCGGCTTATGTGAATGGTTAATGACGTGATTATACAAGTTAATGATTACTGGCAAAGCGAGGCACTGCTTCATCAGTAAGCAAAGGTTCTGCATAATTTTATTTTACTTTATTGGTACGAGTTGTGGCCGTAGCAGATGCTCAGCATCTTTATTGTCAACCATCAAATTTAAGCTTTGTACGGCTTACTATGAGAATTAGGTGAATACTCGTACCATGAGGAGGGAGGGTGTTAAAAACTGCGAAATTTATATGCACATGACGAAAGAAACGCAGATATGATTTGGAGTAAAGAGCACCCTACCACAGGACGCGAAAGCCTGGCCCTTGTCGACCCCACTGCATTATGGCGCGAATGCTTTACTATCGTAAGTTCCCTTGCATATACTAGAAATGGTGGGCTGTCATAATAAATGTTTTGCTTGTTAAAAGAATGCTGAGCTGGTAACGTACTTATCTGTTTTTTAAGTTCTAAAAGCCTCTTCGCTGCTCATTAATCCGAAACTACTTCACTTCTTTGCTGGGGCAGAGCATTTAATGGCTGTGTATTATGGCAAAAATTTGATGTAACGTTTAAGTAGCCAAAGCTCCATTACGCCTCTGTAAAAGTTTTTTGTGCGTTTTTTGATATTTTTAATAGCTTTTATGTCAGTTAGATCGGGTTAGCATCCGTCCTTGCTAACTAAAATCCCGAAGATTTTAGTTTCATCTTTACATATATTAGCTTTGCCTGGCTGCAAGGTTAATTTTTCCTCTCTTAGTCTCTGAAATACAATTCTCAACCTATTTAGATGCTCTTGTAATGAGCTTGCGAAAATAACTATAACGTCAATTTATTGCCATTTCTGTGCAAGTCCACTTAACGCGGAGTTACCTAAACTTTGGAATTGGGCCTGAGAATTAGCCAAAACTAATACTAGTACTGTTGGTCTATAACTTCGCGGGTTAGTCATGAATGCCGCTTTATCCTTAGCATCATCATCAAACTCAAGTTGCCGTTAACGTGAATTATAAACAAAAAATGTGAAATGCGTTGCAAACGTAATGCATCTAAATATCTGTTATAAGTGGCATTGGGAAGAATCTATTCGTGTTAGATCATTTTTTCATGATTAAAAAATTAAATCGCTGTTGGAATTTACGCATAACCACTTTTTGTCACTTTAAATTAATACAATCGGGATTTCAAGTCTAAACGTTAACTTGAGCGCATTAGCAATGCTCGCAGGAGATGTGGGGAGGGAAAACTCCAACTGAAATGCATTGATATTAAAAAAGCAATTATTATGTTGGAGAACAAAACTACCCTGGCGAGGATTTAAACTCACACCTCATTTGACACCAGCATACAGAGGGCTGAACCTTGCACGTACGCCATCGCGCTCTTCTCTGTTTCATTTGCATTTTTCAAAATCACGCCAAGATCTAGCATCTTTTGAAAGTGTTCTTGTATGACTTGATTTTCTTTTCTGAACAAGAGAAATGACGTTGTCTTACGGGTTTACTGTCTCCATTATCAATACAAAACTTTGTTATTGTTTGCGGCCAATTTTACCCGGCCCTGAGAATTATATCTATAATTTCCTTAATCAAATCCATACATTTTTTATTAATATTTAAAGAAATCTATTAACTTTTACTTTTGCAAATCGTTTTCAGTAGGGTTTGGTAAATCGTATGCTGCAGAAGTAACAGTTGCTTTGGTATAATGCAATTTTCATAGGCAATTTCGCTTTTGCTAGTGTCCCTTGAGTTTTAGCAAGGCTTTGAGAGATATACATGAATAGTGTGTGCGTAAATCAACATTTGTGGTACTAATATTCCTAGTTGATCAATATCTGTCATTTCTTACAGCCACGACATTCTTTCATGCGAAACAAGTTTTTAATAGGTATCAGCGTATGCGCTTTGTTGTGGTAATATTATTTCTTTAGCTAAGGGATTGCTAATAAGTTAGCAAACTGGCATTCAAACTTAATTACACGGTCAGCTGTAGCTTTACTTTTAATTTAGTTGGTACGTTAGAGAGCCCATACTATTGTGTTGCACATTTGCAAATTTGGGGTTTCAGAAATGTTGAATGCACGTTTCAGCGAGTTCAAATTCAGCTGCTCGCGAACGTGCTGTACGTTACTGTTCGACGTAATTGGTTATGATTCGGAAAAAGTTGGCATCAATTTAGGGAGGAAGAATGTTTTCGAAAAAACTATCTAAGTTGCATAGAACAGGGTGGAGAATCCGATGCTGTTGATTTTGGAAGCAATCTGGACGCTGAGTGAGTTGAGTTGAGTTACCGTCGCAACCCCTAGAAATGTCCAGGATGTCACCAAAGCATTCCAAAAGACACGAACTTCAAAAGTGAAGCAGTCAGCCAAGGCATCAAAATTTTGCCAAACACTTTGGGGCCGCATGAAGCTCAGAAGTTGGGCTTCAAAGCTAGGACACAAACGAGGGCGTTTCAAATGCATTAAAGATGGAGATTCAGCAAACGTCGGAGTGTTTACATCGAAACTGACTGAAAAATTCTGGTATTGCTGATAAGAAGTCACGTCTACCTTGGATAGCCCCGCAAGATGCATCATGACGGTTTTTAGCAAATAGTTCGGCACTGTGGTTGGCAATTGAGAACTGCATATGAGATTCAATGAGAAAATGGAAGTTATGTGAGCAGCTTATGAAGACTGTGCATGAGTCCCCAGCTAATTTTGTTTGCATTGAACTTTCCTTTTTTTTTAAATTTTTGGAATGGCAACAAAAAAAATTTTTTTTGTCTATGTAAAAATTGGGATTTAAGTATTTTGTTTTTGGAGACTTCATGAGGCAACTCCATGAGCAATCTGAGTTTATAATTTGAAAACAATTTCATAAGATCTCAAATGGACGGCTTGCTCATTGCACCCACTAGTTGCACCCTTAGACTAACTGCAGTGCTCAAGTAATGGCTGCCGGATAAGTATCTGCGAAGAAATCTGATCTGGCACACATGGACGACATTGGGTTTTCGCAAAACGGCCTCTGCTTCAGAAGGCTTATGAAGGCAGAAATGTACATTCGCGGAATGTCTTAAAGAAGCGCTTTTTTCATATTTTTTTGGGGCTTATCACGATTGATGAAACTTTAATAGTCGGGTTTGCTTTCACAGATAGCGAAAAGAGCTCATAAGTGGCCAAGTGCAAAACATCAATATTTGGACGCTATGACAGGAACCCGTAAACTTTTCCGCGAGTCCATATTGAAAGGTTTTTGTGGGCATTTTGCAAAAGCAGGTACTTGCAGGCGAAAGGATGGCCTGCGCAAAAACTGTTCATCGGATTTAAGACATTTGGACAAAAATATCGAAGGAAGTTCGAAGATAGAAAATATGAAAAACGTGCGCGATAGGAGGCTCTGATGGAGCATGTTGGGCAAAAATTATTTGCGGCTCTGGGCATCTCGGCTACCAAGAGGCTTAGAAGGGCTCTTCGGTACAATGAGTACTTAGAGCATTCTCTAATCTGTGGCTCAACGATTAATTTCTAAAGTCACATTTATAGAAACTAACGCTAAATTACGCAGTCTTAGCAATCGCTTTAGCAAAATTCCTTTCAACTAAATCGTTATAAATGCTGTTGTAACTAAGGCATTAATTACGTTAAAGAGTTTGGTTACGAAAATTTTTTGTTCCTTTTCTAAAAAAACTTGTGTATATTAATGCGTTTTAGAAAACGGATTTTAGTGTTTGCTAGAAATATGGACTCAAACGATGGGCTGAGTTTTATGATTGAATAATTAATGCACCGTGAACTTGAGGTAGGATTTTGATGACAGCATTCACGCGACGGTTTCGGTATTCTTATATTACCTTTCCAGGCTACGATAATAAAATAAATTAAAGTATGTTTCATGAGATTTTTTTCAATAGTTGATTCTTGCTGATATAATACAAGTAATAAAGGTACAATAAGGATTACCGTGGCTGCAATTCAGTTGTAGAAGTTATTTATGTTTGTATACACATGAATTTTCAAGAAAATCCAAGCCTAAGAGTAAATGTCATAAATTGGATTGTTGTTACCATGTTTTCAACTAAACCGCCAGCATTATTTATATTGAGTTTTCTAGTTTATTAAACGCTCATGGCGCAGTCCACTACAGAATACGCTTTTTGGACGTCTACTTTATTCCTCAGTAATAACGAGATTACATATATCCCATCTACAAGGGATGATTAAGTAGGACGGAGCAAAGGTAGCATAGTATTACTAAGTGACCAACAAATATTTAGGCACGCAGAAACGCTGGACGTATACAAACACTGACTTATAAGGAAATTTGTCGACCACAATCGTGCAATTACAACCGTTGCTTGTACGTCTACCCGCCACAGCCAACATACAAAAATATGGTCTCAGACTCCGCATAGTCTACCGAGTTGTACGCCTTCATTTTAGGCGATAACGGTTTTGTTGGAGGCGAATTTAGAAAAGCGAGTTCGACGACAATATTACATGGCCAACCTCACATTTCTATTCCCCCAGTAACTCCTGCGATTCAAATGGAAACCACTGGTGTAAATCTATTTGGAAAACATTCTGCGAATACATGAACGGCTGCAGCACATCGGACACTGATGGGTAGTTCACTTTTAGAAAACGTGACGCTTGCGGCATCGTTGACTTATATGGATACCGTTCAAGCTGAAACCTTACATTGAAGAAACTAATTGGTCAGACCTCCAACCAACTACTGTTTTTCTCGATTGGTTGAATTTCAACTCTTCTCTTTCCGCTGACAAGCTGCTACCTTCAAAGAATTCAAAAACGTTTCAAAGAGGTTTCTGTTGCTGATCCGCAGGTAAGCGTAGGGGTGAGTGAACTGTACAAAGACGTATTTTAGGCCCTTTTCAATACCACGGGTGCCACAAACATGCTAAATTCGACTTATTACGCATAGTTGTTTTTCTGGCAAAAAATATCCCAAATCAACACTCGTGGTTTAATAGTGATTGCAAGAATTCAAAGAAAAGCTTACGGTTGGCAAACGAAAATACAAAACAAAGCGTAGCAAATCCTCTAATGCAGCTGAAGAAACTTGCAAAGAGCCTATAACACAAACGAATGTGGCTTATTATGGCATCATCCGAAACAAAATTTCCACACCTGCAAAGCTAAAAGGCAATGCAAAGTGGCTTAACGCAACGCGAATGTTCTATTGACAAACCAAAATGGAAGTCTTTCTACACAGATGTACTTCCTGCAAGATCCATTAATAATACTACGTATTACGGGCGCCATTATCCCTAAGCTTGATCTTGACATATCGACAGAGATTTATTTGAAGCGCCTAAAAAAGTAAAGTTAAACGAGAATCCAGGCCAAGACGGCATATGAAATGACTTCATTTATAGTTATCGTTTGATTAAAAAGATCGTAAGAAATTGTGGAAACGCCAAAACGCGGTGTGAGTCAGTGCACAACAGATTTGACTTTTTAGAGACGTATACTAAAGCCACCATGCGCGTACAAACGAGCGCCAGGCCCAGTAATCGATTTGACGTCGCAGAAGGAGTGCTCCTAGAATTAACTAACCAGATTTTCTTTGTAATGTTTATTAGTGATTTAGAAAACATATTTAATGAACTGCCAATACAAGACGTCCTACGGTTTAATATTATTTTTAAAACCATAGTTCATGTGCTGGCATATGCCGATGGTCTCTTCATTCTTACTTTCCAACCAACAATTGAAACTTGAACGTCTTTCTCAGTATTGCAAGGTCAAAGGCATTACTAAAGACCTAAGCCATGGTTAAGGCTACTTTCATTATAAAGCTACAACACTGCATCACTGCGTGTATCCAGAGTAGCTAGTTGATATAGTAAATGAATGCAAGTATATTGGAATCACTTTCGCGGCTGTGGCAAATACCACCTCTCAGCCGTTTGGGAAAGGTGCGCAAACGCATCTTACCCCATAATCGTTGTAAATCTTAGAAGCCGAACCCACGAATAGGACATGGTTACTGAGCTTCCCTATGCCCTTCTCCTCTATATGTACTGCTGTTTGGCGATCGAATATGGTCCCTTGAATTCGCCGAGTACCTACAAGGAACTTAGTCGAACTTCCTCAAATAGCTCTTTTTGCTTCCCGAATATACTTGGGGTTAAATGCTGCGATTAAAAACAGAGATCTAATACATTATTTCAAAGGTCCTTATCATACCTCTAACTGTCATGAACTTTGACTAATAACAGGATTTCTTGTGCTAGCTGAGGGACAATTTTTGCATCTACGTAATGAGGTGGGGAGTTGGGATGTGGGAAGAAAGCATAAAAAGATACATGAGTCTCAGCATCTTGTGGGTAGCAGTGGCCATATTCCAACTCACCTCTTCTTCCAGTTTTGGTTGACTTTTATTGTTTGTCCAATCCAGTTGCAAGGGAATTTACCTCCACCACCAACGCAAAAAAAATAGTAATAAAAACTCAGATTTCGAAAAGTGGATTAGTTTTGTTTGTTGTCCTATCAGGGTTTTTACAGGCTCTAGGGAATTTGTCTCCTACAGTAGTGCCTCTTGCGCATCCGGGAGGTTGAGAGTAAAATTCGTTCTAGTGAGTGGTTGGGGGGAGTAAATATTACAACAAATTATTGCAAGCATTTAAAATTTAAAGTTCCCAAATTGAATTATTGAAGTTGCTTCTGTGATTTTTCGGGAAATGCTTTGTTGGTTCTTTGGGTTTGTTGGGTTTTCGAGGATTATGTAATGTTTCGAGGTATTTTTCCCTCTCCAGATTTTTGAGGAGATTTGAGGATGATGTATTGTTTTGTGGTATTTTGCTCTGTTCACACTTCTGAGGATATTTGTAGAATCAAATGGAGTCATATTGACTTGAGGTTCTAGAGGTTGGAATGCTCATGGAATCCGTAGAAACATCCTGTTTATCTTTACCTCTTCCATAGTGCAAAGATTCGAGAAGTCATCATTCACCGCTAGTTCCTATGTTGGTATAGCTAAATCAATTTCGGGTGAGCGTGTTATGATAGTCTCGTTTCAACAACTTGGCAATTTCGGGGGATTCATTTATAACCGGTTGCAGAAATCAATGATTGCCTAATCATTGAGGCTCCTTCGCTTCGGGGGTTACTCTATTCTTGTACCTTTCCAAAAGGGTACTCTAACTAATGTAGGAGTTCTAAGAATAATGCATTTAAGTACGGAGACTACTCTAAATTGACTAAACTTCATCCCATAAGTATTTTAAGTTTAAACACAGTCCTACAACAATTCTACCTGAATATCAAAGTGATTACTTGTCAGGGACTTGGTTTACGTTTTTAAACTGCACACTTCTTCATAATTTTCTGCTCCATAATAATGCATCTGCCATCAGAATAAAAATCACTTCACTCAAAAAGTTTGACTTTTATCTTATCTTTAGATCACTTACTAAACGCAGTATTGATTTCCTGTTTGGAGAGTTGAGAATGTCTGATCGTCGTAATAAAAGATATGTAATGACGAAGGTAAACAAAATCAAAAATAGACTCTGCATTATATCAACGGAGATAGTTAAAACCTCCGCTGGAACAAGTGTGCTAACCACTGGTTGAGCTAAGATATTTAAAGTTGGCATTTTTAAAATTCGCCAGACAAGCTAGACATCAAATGAAGTAATCGCAAACATCCAAGCTATTGAAAGAAATGACAAGTGAGTTGAAATGTGCCTTAAAATTGGAATGCGAATATCTTGTAACTTTGTCTCTGCTGAAGATAAATTTATATGTGAAACAAAAGTTGTCCAATTTTGAGCGATAATAGCTTCCAAATTCTCATGTATAGTATTCTCCTTAATTATGGTGGAGTTAAGGGTAGTCCAACTAGCAGATTAAATGTAAGTTATTGCTATTTGCACGGGTGCACTTGACAAACAAGGGTAATTTAGGAAAAGACACAAATTTTAAATTTTAAATCACAATCATATCCTTCTTCCCTAACTAACGTTATGTTAGGAACAGCTTGCTCATAATTATCCGTAGTTGATCTTATCAAATCAGGAATGTCTTTGATTTCAGAAGCGTGCGTCTCAATACTTCCATTCAAATTATTACTTATACCGCAAGCTTAAAAATGAAGAATCTCCCTGAACATATTTTTTAATTTATCAGTGTGAACCTTTTCTCTGAATAATTTTCCACTTCGCTTAGACTCTAAAGTGGAGTTGATTTCTGAAACACGATCCACAATGGTATGTGGGCCGTACCTATACCTGAAAAGCTTGGATGAAAGTCCAGGTTTACATTTGTCTTAACGGATCATAACTTCATCCTAAATCTTAAAAGTCATAGGACTTTTATTCTTATTAAAATATTTAGCATATTACTTCTGTCGCGTGAAAAATCTTTTTCTAGCTATATTTCTCGCTATGTGCATGTTAATGACGTCTTATAAAGTTAGATTACTAGCAAACGAGGCACCTGCTTCAATTGGTAACAAAGGTTCCCTTCCATATTTTATTTTACTTAATTGGACGATTTGCGGCCGCAGCCGTCTCACCTTTATTCGCAAACCAATACAAATTTAACTTGTACCTTAACTATGAGCCAATTGGGTGCAATACTCGTACCATGAGGAAAGAGGGTGGTAAAAACTCAAATTATATATGCAACATGATAGAAAGAAACGCAGTTATGAATTTGGAGAAAAGACCACCCTCACCAGGACGCGAACCCTGGCCCTTTCGACCCCACTGCCTTATGCCGGAATGCTTAACCACTCCGTAGGTTCCCTTCCATATAATAGAAAATGTGGGCTGTATAATGTTTTGCTGTAATGCAAAAACTTGTTTTGGCCCATTTTCTGGATCAGTAATACGAGTATGCATGGGTAATTGTAGGTAGAACCTGTTGCCCAATAACACTTCATTGATTGAGTACAAATTCAGAAAGATTATAGTTTCTTTTTGGAGTATTTTGCGAGCACAATTCTAAAATACTAGCACAGTTCAGAATCAGCATTTCTGCCTGCCTCCATAATTTCGTGATGGCACTCATAACCTTTACAATGTACCACGCCCTTTGTCGTCATTTATTCTTCTTCCTGCCATGAGAAAATGAGCATTTTATTATCTGGGCTGTGGGTATTATGGCTTTTATGTCAGTTAGATCGGGTTAGCATCCGTCCTTGCTAACTAAAAATCCCAAGATTTTAGTTTCATCTTACATATATTACGCTTGCCTGGCTGCAAGGTTAATTTTTCCTCTCTTAGTCTCTGAAATACAATTCTCAACCTATTTAGATGCTCTTGTAATGAGCTTGCGAAAATAACTATATCGTCAATGTATTGCCATTTCTGGTGCAAGTCCACTTAAAGCGGAGGTTACCTAACTTTGGAATTGGGCCAGAGAATTAGCCAAAACTAATACTAGTACTGTTGGTCTATAACTTCCGGGTTAGTCATGAATGCCGCTTTATCCTTAGCATCATCCTCAAACTCAAGTTGCCTATAACGTGAATTTAAACCAAAATATGTAAAATGCGTTGCACCACGTAATGCATCTAAAATATCTGTAATAAGTGGCATTGGGAAGGAATCTATTCGTGTTAGATCATTTAACTTTCTGTGGTCTACAATAAATCTGAATTTCGTGTTTTTTTCGAATCATCTTTTTTAACAACGCAAAAGCAAGGAGATGGCTATGGGTTTTTGCATTTTTAAAGAAAGTTAAAAAAGTTAATTGGACGATGTTCGGAATTTACCATACCATCTGTATTGTCAACTTTCAAATTAATACAATCGGGATTGTCAAGTCTGAACCTTAACTATGAGCCATTAGGTGCAATGCTCGCAGGAGAAGGTGTGGGGTAGGGAAAAACTCCAACTGAAATGCAACATCATATTAAGAACGCAATTATTATGTTGGAGAACAAACCTACCCCGGCGAGGATTCAAACCCACGCCTCATTTGACCACCAGCATACGCAGGGCTGAACCTTGCACGTACGCCAGCGCGCTCTTCTCTGTTCATTTGCATTTTTCAATCACGCCAAGATCTAGCATCTTCTTAAAGTGTTCTTGTGTGACTTGATTTTCCTTTTCTGAACAAGAGAAATGACGTTGTCTTACTGTCTCCATTATCAATACAAAACTTCTGTTCTTGTTTTGCGGCCAGTTTTACCCGGCCTTGAGAATATACCTACAATTTCCTTAATCAAATCCATTACACTTTTTTATTAATATTGTAAGGAATGTTTCATTAACTTTTACTTTTGCAAAATCGTTTTCAGTAGGGTTTGGTAAATCGTATGCTGCAGAAGCAACAGTTGCTTTGGTAAATGCAATTTTCATAGGCAATTTCCCTTTTGCTAGTGTCCCTTAGTTTTAGCAAGGCTTTGAGAGATATACATGAGTGGTGTCTGTGTTCGTGAACTCCAGTGAACCTTGTGTGTTACTGTAATTAAGAAATTGAAGTGCGGCTTCGTCTTTTCCCCGAGGCTTCGTTTTAATGCAGAAATCAAAGCCGCGGCTCCGTCTTTTCCCGAGGCTTCGTTTGGTGCAGAAATCAAAGCCGCGGTGCTCGTGAACTCCAGTGAACCTTGTGTGTTAATGTATGTAATTTTGTAGACAGTAATCTTCATGATGTTAACTATGTGACCACAGGTTTTTCCCTAAAAATGCTTGTATCAGGTTAGGATGAATATGAGTGTCTGAATGACCTAATTATAATATCATGTACAACCTCTTGGCCAAAAAGGTCTCTATGCTAAACCTATTATGTATATTATTTGACTAAGCTATTTGAGTCTTCATTCCAGTTATCATGCATTACAGTTTTTTCACTCCTCTGTCCGCGTTGAGTTTTTCTGTATATGCTTCTACTTTACCTTGATCCTGGGCATTGACCCGAAGTCTTCAACTGAAATCCAATTCCAATTCAACCTCATTCGCCTTCCAGAAGCTAGGGCAATCACTTTCCTTTTCCACTTTTTCCTTCTAAGTTTGAGCTTTGCTAATACAATAAATTCTGACTACTTTACCATTGAAACTTAAAAACCTACCTGTTTTACTACACCATTCATTATACATTTCCTAAACTACCATATTCATGAAACTACAACACATTTCCATCCCATATCCTAAACTGTCACATAAACTCGACAAAATCCAAGTCCACCTTCCTGTGGCATCAGTCTGCGTAAATCAACATTTTTGGTACTAATATTCCTAGTTGATCAAACAATCTGTCATTTCTCACAGCCAAGACATTCTTTTCATGCGAAACAACGTTTTTAATAGGTATCAGCGTATGCGCTTGTTGTGGTAATATTATTTCTTTAGCTAAAGGATTGCTAATAAGTTAGGGAACTGGCATTTAGACTTTAATTACACGGTTAGCTGTAGCTTTACTTTTAATTTAGTTGGTAAGTTAAAAAGCCCATATTCTTGTGTTGCACATTTGCAAATTTGGGGCTTCAAAAATGTTGGATGCACGTTTAAGCCGAGTTCAAATTCAGCTGCTCGTGAATCGTGCTGTACGTTACTGTTTCGACGTGATTCTGGCTATTGCTGATAAGGCGTACGTCCACCTGAATCCCCCAAGATCCGTCATGAAGGTTTTACAATAGTTCCAACCCTATAGAATACTGCAGTGCTCAAAAGTAATGGCTCCGGACTAAGTTTTGCAAGAAATCTTGATCGGGCAAACAATGGACGCATTGGGGCCTTTTCCAAACCCTGCTATTCAGAAGGCTCTATGAATGCAGAAATGTACATTCCGGAATGTCTCAAGAAGCGCTTCCATTCTTTTTTTGTGCTTATCATGAAGCCGAAAACTTGCTTTACTGTCCGGGCTTAGCTTCTTCACAATAAGCGAAAAAGACTCAGAAGTGCCAAAGTGCCAAAAACATCAAATTTGAACCCTACGACAGGAACCCCCTAAACTTTACCCGAGTCAATAAATTGAAACTTTTTGTGCATTTTGCAAAAGCAGGTACTTGCAGCGAAAGGATCCTTTAAAAACTGTTCATGGATTCTAGCACATTTGGACAAAAATATCGAAGGAAGTTCGAAGAAAGAAAATATCGAAGAAAACGTCCGATAGAGCTCTGATGGAGCATGTTGCAAAAATTATTTGCTCTGCAGCTACCAAGAGGCTTAGAAGGCTCTTCAGGAAACCAATAAGTAGCTTAGAGCATTCTCTATCTGTGCTCAAAGAATTAATTTATAAAGTCCACATTTATAGAAACTACAGCTAAATTACGCCAGTTCATAGCAATCCTTTAGCAAACATTTACTTCTTCAGCTACATCGATATAAATGCTGTCGTGACTAGGCATTAATTAACGCTTGAGAGTTGGTTCACAAAATTTTTTGTTTCTTTTCTAAAAAACTTGTGTATATTAATGCGTTTTAGAAAACGGATTTTGCTAGCTATATATAGACTCAAACGATGGGCTGAGTTTTATAATTGAATAGTTAATGCACCGTGAACTTGAGCTAGGATTTTGATGCCAGCATTCACGCGACCGGTTTCGGTATTTATTTACCTTCTTCAGGCTACATAATAAAATAAATTAAAGTAATGTCTTCATGAGATATTTTTACAAATAGTGATTTCTTGGTGATATAATACAAGTAATAAAGGTTACAATAAGGATTACCGTGGCTGGAATTCAGTTGTAGATGTTATTATGGTTTGTAAAACACATGAATGTTTCAAGAAAATCCAAGCCTAAGAGTAAATGTCATAATGGGATTGATGTTACCAAGAAACAGTATCGTACCACTGCTCTGCCCAAACTTAAATTTAAAATTGCAAATCCATCATCAAAAATTTTACCTCCATGAATATTAGATAGGTATTTATATTCAGTTCACCATAGAACGAGAAACCGACCAAAATTACCGTTTTTGGATATTCATTTCAAAAGAAACCCAAACGGACCATTAACAAGGAAAGTGTATCGCAAAAACCACAACACCGGCCGATACTTAAACTTCAACTCATATCACCACATATCGCAAAAAATGTCAG
>LJIJ01004716.1:0-13855 GCA_001718145.1 Orchesella cincta
CAGGGAAAAGCTTCTCTTTCGTGAGTTCGCAAATGATCCCAAAGTTTCTGTTGGCGAAACATTTCTTATCACAAAACAAACACGAAAACTGCCAACTTTTCGGGCCCTCATGAACAAATAGTGTCTGGCTAGTATCGTCCTATCTGCAAACTTTTTTCCACACTTTTCACACACAAACTTTCTCTCATGTCTTTTCACTTCTATCATCTTCTTATGGTTCATCATGGACAACCATGTGAGTTTTGAGCCTGCTCAAATCAGCAAATCTTCTCCCACATTCTGAGCAAATCACAGATTATCTTCCTTCTTGCTGTTGTGCAACCCAATTGTGTGCCACTCCAGCATTCAGGGTTTCGAATCTCTGCTCACAACTTGGAACTCGCAAACGTGTGGAAGTCGGCTTCATTCGTTTTGTGAATGTTTCTCCTGTGATTTCTCAATGAGAGAAAAGTGGAGAATTTTTGTGGCAATCTTTGCAACGGAGGTGGTCTACATTGTGCCACATTTTTCTTGTGTCTGATGAGCTGGAAGCCTTTCCGAAAATAAGCTGGACATTGGCACATTTTAGAAACGCGTTTGAGGGTCCATTCCCTTCACGTCATGGAAGGCTTTCCTGTGATGGCCAAATTTGATCCCTTTGTCGTTTACGAAACGGGCGCTGCAAATAGGACAGAGTGACACTCTTTCTGGATAAACCTAGATGGGTTTCAGCGTGATGGTTTAGGTAGAGCGCTTTGGAAAACGTGCTGAAGTCGCATCTCGGACAAACAAAATCCTACTCGGAAACTGGTTGAGAACCTGTTTTTATGCTTCTTCGGGCTTTGCTTTCGCGTCCAGCGGAGTGGAACTGAAGCCTCGTGAGTTGCGAGGTTGGGTGCGTAATCCTCCACAATGCTGAAAGAATTGACAGGGAAAGGAACCATGTAGTTGTGAGTGGTTTTCGAGATGTTCTTTCATTCGAAAGCAAGGTTGCAGTTGGAAACATTGATTTATGTGTCTTGCACGTTTAGGTCTCACAGTTTACGCTTTTCTTAGACTTTTCCTTTTGATTTGATTTGGAGTCACTGTGCTGCTGCTCAGTAAAAGAGCTATTTCTACTGTCACCATTCTCCTCACTGAAATTTGAAGCTGGCTCTGAATCTGACTCTTCTTTTAGCACTAATTGCTGTACTCTAGTCTTTCGCAAGGGACGAAGGATTCCTATATTTGGGAGACCATTTTCTTCAGTTCTCTCCTCGAGCTTCAGTGATAATGTTTTGGATGGTCATTTATCTCTTTCCTTAGAGTTCTTCGGTCGCCTCTCTCCGTTTCTCTTTCTGAACATGTGGAATACTTCGTGATGCTGCCCGAAGCTGTTAAATTGGATGAAGAAGTTTTGCGTACAAGAGGCTCAGGTGAGTTGATTAGGAGATCCTTATTGTTCGTTGTTACTTCGTTCTTTCTTCTTTGGTTGGAATGACGGAGTTTGGCAGGGGATACTTGTGTTGGAGGGTGAATTTGCATTTGATTTGACATGGTCTGCTTAGCTTGATGCTTGACTTTCGATGAGCTGTGCGCACAGATGAAGGAACATGCGAATGACTGTCAAAGGAGGATTCAGAGAACGCGGGGTGGTCAGCAAATTGAGGACTCCTCTTCTTCCAGTGACTCACTAAAGTGACATCTTGCCCTTCAACGCTCAACTGAGGGAGCCGAGACGAGGGGCGAGGGATGTATATTGGGATGGGGACCTTTTTCTCTCGTCAGCAATACCCTGGAAGAGCCTTGACCCATGCAAGCTTATCACCCTGTGCCCACCAACAATAGACCTTATAAACTTTTGCATTTGCTTCAGTATTCATGCTTATCGTAATGATGAAATTATCTACACGAAACTGATAAAACAGTTTCCTGTAATCGTAGTGACGTTCTGAGAGGCGTCTTCATTCGATCTTGAGACACCTTCAAACCTTCAGTACTCGACTGATACGCGCTGATGCTTGGTCACTAATTCCTGAGCTGTCTTTATCTTCACTCTCCATAGCTCCAGGCTTGATTTGTGCGGTGGCAGTTGCAAAAATGTGGTTCATCAATAGGAACACTTGCTGGCAGGGGCGGTCACAGATGCTGGAGTCTACGTTAAAATGTTCCAACACACTTTCCACTTCACGTAATCTTGAGAAAATGTCACAAGTGTTGGAGCACTTGACCTTTTACCTCCTCCTCTCCTTTTATCGGAGGAGAAGGTAGTCGTAATTCCTTGTGAAGTCAGAATCAACATATGCTCTCCATTTTTTGAATCTGTTTCCCCATTCATCTACCCAGTAATCCAATTGTGATGATGTCCACCAAGTAACCAATGTACGTAAAATAAAGTTAGATTGACCAATGCTAAATCAAACATCTGGGTAGGCAGTAGAAGTAGCACTGCATTTGTATAGTATAACAAGTGAGCAAGAGCAAGTGGTTGAGTTGAGCAGAGGAGAAAAAATCATGAATGAAACTATGATAAAGATGTAATTATGTGGCTCTAGTAAGCAATATTTCAATCTGTAACTTCTGATAGTTTTCATTGTCATCGTAAATCGGTTTCATTCTTGTCTACATATAATATACACGATGCCCCATTATGAAGACTTACGCATTGTCGGAATTGAGATATTGCATATCATTTTCTCTGTTGAATATGTTTTTAAAATTGGATTTTTATCAAAGTCAGGAGATTGATTCATTAAAATATTGAACATGATGTGATTGAAAAAAGAAGTCTTATTTTCTTTGAAGAAACAGTCACCTAATTCTAAATGAGTAGTTGTAATTTATAAAGTATATAATCGTGGAAGACTCAGTCTCATGAATTAAGATGTGAAACGAAGTTGAAAATGACCCACCCCACAATTGTGATTATATTTAATAACATAATGCCATGATGCATTCATAGATGTATTTACATAAAGCTGCTTATCAGAAAATTGTAACTTCACCAAATATAAATTCAGAGTTCAGCTTGTGAAATACGACCCTCCGAAAGGGCTCATCAACCACATCCCAGAATTTTTGGATGTTAAAAATAAAGAGTACGTAAATGGCAAATTATCAGAAGGACTGTGTCACGTAGGTGTATTTAATTCTGGTTCTGCACGATAATATCCTAAAATAACCAAAGTATCCATGCCTTGATATAGTGTATAGCCGATGGACAGACCAATGGGACGCACGTAGCATTATTCTTCACAAGTACCTAAAACCACCCAAGTACATAAACGTGAGTTGAGTTGGGTATCTGCTTGCCTTGAGCTGCTGTGCATCACTCAATGTTCATGATCCAGAAAATCCAAAAACAGAGGCGGGCTACGTGCACTTTTCCTGAAAGCCCATTAATGTACTGCAAAGCAAACAAAAAGCATTGCAGGAAAACAAGTCGAACAGACGAAACCAAAACAAGATCAGTCGCTGCTCTTCTTATTTTCAGTGACAAATTTCCGTTCCAGTTTAAACTACTGAAAAATAACCCTCAACTCAAAAACTTGCTAGCTTTCTAGTTGCTCATGACTGATCTTCCAGTCAAAAATATTTTGATTTTTACCAACTTTGATGATGATGATCATCAGTTTTTAGTTAATTGACAAGTGACCTGACCACCTCACCCTTTGCGATGCCGCCCTGTCGAAAAGTAAGTTAATTCGCTCCTTGAAAAAATCATAATGTTGAAATTCGTTGATAAGCCTATTATTCAATGAAAATCTGAAAAGTGGTTGATTTTTGTGTGAAAATGAATCATTAATTTAGTTTTTTAAATCAATTTAACTCTTTCAGCACCGTACAGGTTGGAGAGGACTCCCGAGCTCCAGACTGGACTTCACCTGGACATCCTGGAAAGTCAGCGAGTGACACCAGTGGTTATTTAGCTGATACTTCACTAATGTGTCAAGGAGGAACCATTAAAGTTCACGCTTTTATCCTCCAGGCAGCCTCCCCTTTCTTCGAGCTGCTTTCACCTCCCAGGTAGTTATTCAAAGACTAAAAATGAACCAATCAATCGTTTTTAACTGAAAATTAACTATTAATGTATTTTCATTCCAGGCGCAGAATATCCTCACGTTCGAGAGGTGATGCTCCAGATTTCACCGTCATGAGATGGAGGCAATGCTCAGTTCATTTACAAGGCACCGTCAACCTCTCCAGCGACGAGGAGATAACTCTGCTCAAAAACACCTTAAAATTCTTCGGAGTTACTGGCGTCGACTTCAAATCCGTCCAGAAAAAGGAGCCGGAGCCCTCCTCCAACCTTGAAATTGATGGGAACCTCTACGTCAACCGATTCAGTCGGATTCCTGATTCTATGAAGATGGAGGCGACAGAGGAGAGCTTCAGGGAAGAAATTGAGGTGGTGACTGTCCAAGAAGGGGAAAGGCGTCGCTTATCAAACCCACCACGAACCTGCAACGTTGCAAAATCTCCCGTGGCATCTACATCATCCATCCCAAATGGAATGAAGAGACCTAAACTCATCCTCCCCCGAATTTTACCTCAAACATCATCATCAACATCTGTACGTCCACCACCACCTCAGGTGGCAGCCGTGATCCCACCTAAAAATCCGATAAAAAAGAAGAAAAAAGTGAGAGATCCGACGACGAGGAAACCGACGAGGAGGATAAAGACTGGTCTGAACCTAATTTCAAGGACACAGCTTGGTTCAAAAGGGAAGCTCTCAAATGCCAGGTCTGTGACACCGGCTACCCTCAAGTTAAAGACGTTCTCGACTGCATTTCAAAGCACAGCAACAAAACGTGAGGTGCTGCTTTTGCCTCAGGGTTTACCCAAACACGGAGGTTCTACAGACACTACGCCAAGCGACACAAGAGCGCCGGGCGAGAGAACACGATCATGTGCCATTTTTGTGATCAGGCACTCTCGTACAATGCCGTTTCCTCTCATGTTATCTCCGCCCATTTTAAAATTGTCAGTGAAAGTGAAACTCCAGCTGCTGATCCTGTTGCAGCTCCCCCAAAAACCAAACCGAGTCCGACTAAATCAACCAGCAGTACCAAATCTCATCAACAACGTGTTAAAAAGGAACCCTCACCCGCTCCCCTCGTTTCTAAAGCTTCAGATGAAGAAGTTGAGTATGACTCCGACGTTCTGGAGGATTATGACCCGGCTCCAGTCCCCATTTTGATTCCTTCCCCACCTAAACAACTAGTTACAGCTCCAGCTGCTTCAGGCTCGTCGCAGACGTCATTCAGATCTTCAGAAGAGGAATGGAGCCCTAGAAAACGCGGTGGTGGTGGAGGAGGTGGAAGCGGAGCTGCCTCTACCTCCCCCTCAACTTCTCATCCAAAAAGAAAGCCAAGATTGATTCCGGCATCGGATCTTCTTCATCATCATCATCAACATCACGAAGAAATCACGCTGCTACTTCCGTAGAATCTCCCAAGAAGAGCCCCTCCCGATTAAAAGTTCCAGACTTGGATACCTCCGTAGAAATAGTGTCATTTTCAGGAAAAACACTTTCCTTCCGGCTCAGAAAGAAGCGAGAAGGAATGATGGGCTTGCCTCAAATTAATTCATATTGACAAAACCTGTCTATCCAACTTGACAATCAAGTTTATGTTCTTTACCTTTTCACGCGTCAACTATTCTTATTCAGTTTGTGTATATTATTCCTACTGTAAAATAAAGAGTTTGGAGCTCTGACTCATCTTGACTGTAATGTAGCGCAAGTGCCATTGTCATTTCACCTGATAAGTTCGACATTGAGTCATACCATTTTTACCATAAAATATTGTAGTACAGGGATAATGGCCAGTCGTCAGTCTGTACTATAATAATATATGGCTAAACTTTTTTTTGTTGGCAGGCGAGCTCAGATTAGAGTAGTTTTCCCTAAAGTCATGTAGGTTGAGAGGGGTCGAGGCGAATTGGTATTAGGAGCCTAAACAATGTGGATAAAAAGGAGCGAAACGTCAGCTAATTTTTCCTCTTAAACTAGGTCAAGTTGCAATCATCATCAGCTTAGCATCCCACTTGACTAGTTTAGTTGAGGAAATTCCAATCATCACCTTTAGCTAGAGTTTGGTAATGATGATCATTACCTCACTTCATGGTTGCTTGAGGATTTTGTTCTAGATGTGGATTTTATTGGCGAAAATGCACAAGTTACGCATTACTTGAGAGCTAGCTCCACCAACGCATGAATTCGTTGGCTTATCTATGCAAACAAAGCCAAAATATTATGGTCCTATCCCAAACCAAAGCAGGGGTTGTGAAGCAGTTCCTATTCGGCTTGACTGCGGCTGTCCGTCCTTCGTCGTCCGTCTCGTTTTACGTCATAGAAGCTAGCAGCTACCTAAAGTTAATGTAAATGAGGAAAGTTGCCAGAATAAACAAGGCAACTGTGTTAAATATCATCATAATTGCGACATAGCTAGTCTTAACTCATTTCAGCTAGGGAGGCTCAGTCTCTCGACAGAAGTGGATAGCTGAAAGATAATAACAGTTTGCCAAAATACAATTAGCGAGAGAGATAAGCTCGTGTCATCTCTGAATTTTTTGTGAATTTTTTTTATATTGGAACGGAGTAAAAACTTTAAGTTATTTCTGAAAATCGTTATGGCTGAGAGTGAAAAAGTTAAAAAAGTGAGTGACCCCTCCACGTTTTTCCTAACATTTGACAAACCATTCGGGATGGAGGGTCACATTTTCAATATGCTCCTGTACGGAACGACGCACGGGCTGGCGTTCTATTATTTGTGTTTAAATTTTATGGGAATCGTGCCCAACACCTTTGTTCCCGAGTTTATTTACGGTTATTTGGGTGGGCTAGGAATCACAGTGGGATGTCATAGATACTGGACGCATAGGGCTTTCAAAGCAAAATTTCCTCTGCAAATTTTTCTCATGATTTTGCAAACAATAAGTCTCAGCTGCCGATAAGGAAGTGGTGTTTGGATCATAGGATACATCATAAATATACGGATACGGATTCAGATCCTCATAACTCGGAAAAGGGATTTTGGTACAGTCATGTTGGCTGGAAGTTCCAGCCGAAACACCCCGATTTCCAGAGAAGGCTGAGGACTTTTGATGTGTCGGATTTAGATAATGATCCTGTTGTCGATTTCAAAATAAGTGAGTTTATTTGCAATTAAAATGTTGAGAAATTGTAATTAAAAAGGATTTGAAATTAATTTTAATGGGATTTTTTTGTAGATGGTTCTGGCCACTCCAATTCTTTTTCCAGGTGGTTGTTCCAGTTTATGTGCTGCAGAGCTTTTGGCCGCAAATGACGATTTTACAGTGTATAGCAGCTAATATGAGACGCTACGTGGTTTCCCTTCATATCACCTTTTGTGTCAATTCCGTGGCGCATATGTGGGGAGACAAGCCGTATGATAGGACTGTCACCTCTGTTGAAAACTTTTGGGTGTCTCTTCTTGCAAGTAAGTTATTATAATTTAAATTCATTTTTTTAGAAAAATAAATATGACATTAATTTTTCATGTATTTTTTATAGTTGGTGAAGGCTGGCACAATTTTCCACCACACTTTTCCTGGACTACAAAACTCCGAGTTCGGATGGAAGCTCAACATCTCCACAATCTTCATCGACTTCTGTGCTTGGCTGGGGCTCGCATACGACAGGAAAACGGCGAGTGTCCAGGTTGTCACCGCCAGAATGAACGTACTGGACAAGTTCCCGAGCTTCCAGTGGAAGAATCCAATTCTCAAATTGCCCCAATTAAAGAAGACATTCAAACTACTATGATTTCCCCTTCATTTCCGTTCCCACCGGTCAGTAGCAGTCCAAAATGTTTAAAACCTTGTTGTACAGACTTGTCAAGCTGGGGAATGCATTTGAAACGGAGTATAATTCGAAAACGACCTATCACAACAACTTGCTATCGCGCGAATAGACCTAAATTTTCTTTAAAAAAGTAAAAGACTAAAGAGACTCAAGACTGAACAAAGCAGCATGTGGAAACAAAGCGGAAATGATGACTTTGTTTGACAGCATTCATTCAGCACATAACCATGATCATCACCTCTTCATTTTGACAAATATGGAAAACACATCGTCGACGTCTCGCCGACTGTCGCTCTCCTTGAGCTAAAAACTACTTGCTATGCAGCAGTGTTTGTTGCTGCACCCTTTCCAATTTAAGTCATATTTATTTTTACCTGAATCATTCAATCATTCACGCTAAAAATCACCGATTCATTAGCTAACATGTTTGAGATTTTTGTTATGTATGTATTTACCAGTTAAAAAAGCATGTGATATTATTATTCATTACTACCTTTAATAAATTCCCAAACTATCCATGTTCCTCTCATTACCACACACCCATTTTTCTACTAACAACAACCAATTATGATTTGGAACACCTTATTAACAATAAAATAAAAACGCGTAATACTTAATATGGTCATTTTTTCATTGCAATCAACATATATTTTATTCAAGTCAAGCCTCAGGGCACTCAGCATCCAAAATAATGAATAGCTGCTAAATTTTGCATAAACGCAAAAATAGACACTTGTTGGCCTTCTAAGCTAATTGGCAAAATTGCACGCACTCGTTACATCATCCCATTCTAAAGCCTCTTTTTAAGCAAAAAGAGTGAGTAGCTGTTGCCATTGCATCTCTATTCCATCAAGCATGAAACTTACAAGAGGTTTTGCTTCGAGAATAATTCCTTGTATTGCTTAAAAAGAGGTTTTAGAATGGGATGATGTAACGAGTGCCGTGCTAATTTTGCAATTAGCTTAGAAGGGCCAACAAGTGTCTATTTTGGGTTTATGCAAAATTTGAGCTATTCATTATTTTGGGATGCTTGAGTGCCCTGGCTTGACTTGAATAAAATATATTGTGATTGCAACTGAAAAATGACTCATATTAAGTTATTTACGCGTTTTTATTTTATTGTTAATAAGGTGTTCCAAATCATAATAATTGTTGTTAGTAGAAAAATGGTGTGTGGTAATGAGAGGAACATGGATTAGTTGGGAATTTATAAAGGTAGTAATGAATAATAATATCACATGCTTTTTTAACTGGTAAATACATACATAACAAAAATCTCAAACATGTTAGCTAATGAATCGGTGATTTTTAGCGTGAATGATTGAATGATTCAGGTAAAAATAAATATGACTTAAATTGGGAAAGGGTGCAGCAACAACACTGCTGCATAGCAAGTAGTTTTTAGCTCAAGGAGAGCGACACTCGGCGAGACGTCGACGATGTGTTTTCCATATTTGTCAAAATGAAGAGGTGATGATCATGGTTATGTGCTGAATGAATGCTGTCAAACCAAAGTCATCATTTCCGCTTTGTTTCCACATGCTGCTTTGTTCAGTCTTGAGTCTCTTTAGTCTTTACTTTTTGCAAGAAAAATTTAGGTCTATTCGCGATAGCAGGTTGTTGTGATAGGTCGTTTTCGAATTATACTCCTTTTCAAATGCATTCCCCAGCTTGACAAGTCTGTACAACAAGGTTTTAAACATTTTGGGCTACTACTGACCGGTGGAAACGGAAATGAAGGGAAATCTAGTAGTTTGATGTCTTCTTTAATTGGGGCAACTTGAGAATGGGATTCCTGCAGGAGCTCTGTAACTTGTCCAGTACGTTTCATTCTGGCAGGTGACAATCTGGACACTCGCCGTTTTCCTGTCGTATGCGAGCCCCAGCCAAGCACAGAAGTCGATGAAGATTGTGGAGATGTTGAGCTTCCAACCGAACTCGGAGGTTTTGTAGTCCCAGGGAAAAGTGTGGTGGAAATTGTGCCAGCCTTCGCCAACTGCAAAAATACATGAAAAATTAATGTCATATTTATTTTAAAAATGAATTTAAATTATAATACTTACTTGCAAGAAGAGACACCCAAAAGTTTCAACAGAGGTGACAGTCCTAATCATACGGCTTGTCTCCCCACATATGCGCACGGAGTTGACACAAAAGGTGATATGAAGGGAACACGTAGCGTCTCATATTAGCTGCTATACACTGTAAAATCGTCAATTTGCGGCCAAAAGCTCTGCAACACATAAACTGGAACAACCACCTGGAAAAAGAATTGGAGTGGCCAGAACCATCTACAAAAAAATCCCATTAAAATTAATTTCAAATCCTTTTTAATTTTAATTTTCTCAACATTTTTAATTGCAAATGAAACTCACTTATTTTGAAATCGGACAACAGGATCATTATCTAAATCCGACACATCAAAAGTCCTCAGCCTTCTCTGGAAATCGGGGTTTCGGCTGGAACTTCCAGCCACATGACTGTACCAAAATCCTTTTTCCGAGTTATGAGGATCTGAATCCGTATCCGTATATTTATGATGTATCCTATGATCCAAACACACTTCCTTATCGGCAGCTGGAGACTTATTGTTTGGCAAAATCATGAGAAAATTTGCAGAGGAAATTTTGCTTGAAAGCCCTATGCGTCCAGTATCTATGACATCCCCACTGTGATTCCTAGCCACCCAAATAACCGTAAATAAACTCGGAACAAAGTGTTGGCAGATTCCATGAAATTTAAACACAAATAATAAACGCCAGCCCGTGCGTCGTTCCGTACAGGAGCATATTGAAAATGTGACCCTCCATCCGAATGGTTTGTCAAATGTCAGGAAAAAGCGTGGAGGGTCACTCACTTTTTAACTTTTTCACTCTCAGCCATAACGATTTTCACAATAACTTAAAAGTTTTTACTCCGTTCCATATAAAAAAAATTCAGAGATGACACAAGCTTATTCTCTCTCGCTAATTGTATTTTGGCAAACTGTTATTATCTTGCAGCTATCACTTCTGTCGAGAGACTGAGCCTCCCTAGCTGAAATGAGTTAAGACTAGCTATGTCGCAATTATGATGATATTTAACACAGTTGCCTTGTTTATTTTGGCAACTTTCCTCATTTACATTGACTTTAGGTAGCTGCGAGCTCTATGACGTAAAACGAGACGGACGACGAAGGACGGACAGCCGCAGTCAAGCCGAATAGGAACTGCTTCACAACCCCTGCTTTGGTTTGGGATAGGACCATAATATTTTGGCTTTTGTTTGCATAGATAGCAACGAATTCATGCGTTGGTGGAGCTAGCTCTCAAGTAATGCGTAACTTGTGCATTTTCGCCATAAAATCCACATCTAGAACAAAATCCTCAAGCAACCATGAAGTAAGGTGAGGTAATGATCATCATTAACTCTAGCTAAAGGTGATGATTGGAATTTCCTCAACTAAACTAGTCAAGTGGCTAATGATGATGATTGCAACTTGAATAGTTTAAGAGGAAAAATTAGCTGAGTTTCGCTCCTTTTTTCCACATTGTTTAGGCTCCTAATACCAATTCGCCTCGACCCCTCTCACCTACATGATTAGGGAAAAACTACTCTAAATCTGAGCTCGACTGCCAACAAAAAAGTTGAGCCATAAATTATTATAGTACAGACATGACGACTGGCCATTATCCCTGTACTATAATATTTTATGGTAAAATGGATGACTCAATGTCGCAACTTATCCAGGTGAAATGACAATGGCACTTGCGCTAACATTACAGTCAAGTCAGATGATCAGAGCTCCAACTCTTTATTTTACAGTAGGAATCATATACACAAATTGAATAATAGTAGCGTTAAAATGTAAAGAACATACATAACTATTGTCAAGTTAGATAGCAGGTTTTGTCAATAGAATTAATTTAGGCAAGCCCATCATCCCTTCTCGCTTCTTTCTGAGCCGGAAGGAAAGTTTTTTCCTGAAAATGACACTATTTGAACAGAGGTATCCAAGTCTGGAATTTTAATCGGAGGGGCTCTTCTTGGGAGATTCTACGGAAGTAGCAGCGTGATTTCTTCGTGATGTTGATGATGATGATGAAGAAGAACCGATCCCGGAATCAATCTTGGGTTTCTTTTTGGATGAAGAAGTTGAGGGGGAGGTAGAGGCAGCTCCGCTTCCACCTCCTCCACCACCACTGCGTTTTCTAGGCTCCATTCCTCTTCAGAGGAGTCTGAGTGACGTCTTCGCCGAGTGCTGGAAGCGGCTGGAGCTATAACTAGTTTTTTCGGTGGGGAAGGAATCAAAATGGGGACTGGAGACGGGTCATAGTCCTCCAGAACGTCAGAGTCATACTCACTTCTTCATCTGAAGCTTTAGAAACAAGGGAGCGGTGAGGGTTCCTTTTTAACACGTGTTGATTAGATTTGGTGCTGCTGGTGTGATTTAGTCGGACTCGGTTTGGGTTTTGGGGGAGCTGCAACAGGATCAGCAGCTGGAGTTTCACCTTCACTGACAATTTTAAAATGGGCGGAGATAACATGAGAGGAAACGGCATTGTACGAGAGTGCCTGATCACAAAAATGGCACATAATAGTGTTTTCTCGTCCGGCGCTCTTGTGTCGCTTGGCGTAGTGTCTGTAGAGACCTCCGTGTTTGGGTAAACCCTGAGGCAAAAGCAGCACCTCACATTTTGCTTGCTGTGCTTTGAAATGCAGTCGAGAACGTCTTTAACTGAGGGTAGCCGGTGTCACAGACCTGGCATTTGAGAGCTTCCCTTTTGAACCAAGCTGTGTCCTTGAAATTAGGTTCAGTCCAGTCTTTATCCTCCTCGTCGGTTTCCTCGTCGTCGGGATCTCTCACTTTTTTCTTCTTTTTTATCGGATTTTTAGGTGGGATCACGGCTGCCACCTGAGGTGGTGGTGGAGGTACAGATGTTGATGATGATGTTGAGGTAAAATTCGGGGAGAATGAGTTTAGGTCTCTTCATTCCATTTGGGATGGATGATGTAGATGCACGGGAGATTTTGCAACGTTGCAGGTTCGTGGTGGGTTTGATAAGCGACGCCTTTCCCCTTCCTGGACAATCACCTCCACAATTTCTTCCCTGAAGCTCTCCTCTGTCGCCTCCGTCTTCATAGAATCAGGAATCCGACTGAATCGGTTGACGTAGAGGTTCCCATCAATTTCAATGATTGGAGGAGGGCTCCGGCTCCTTTTTCTGGACGGATTTGAAGTCGACACCAGTAACTCCGAAGAATTTTAAGGTGTTTTTGAGCAGAGTTATCTCCTCGTCGCTGGAGAGGTTGACGGTGCCCTTTGTAAATGAGGCTGAGCATGCCTCCATCTCATGACGGTGAAATCTGGAAGCATCACCTCTCGAACGTGAGGATATTCTGCGGCCCTGGAATGAAAATTACATTAAATTAATAATTTTCAGTTAAAACGGATTGATTGTTTCATTTTAGTCTTGAATAACTACCTGGGAGGTGAAACGCAGCTCGGAAGAAAGGGGAGGCTGCCTGGAGGATAAAAGCGTGAACTTTAATGGTTCCTCCTTGACACATTAGTGAAGTATCAGCTAAATAACCACTGGTGTCACTCCGCTGACTTTCCAGGATGTCCAGGTGAAGTCCAGTCTGGAGCTCGGGAGTCCTCTCCAACCTGTACGGTGCTGAAAGAGTTAAATTGATTTAAAAACTAAATAAATGATTCATTTTCACACAAAAATCGAACCACTTTTCAGATTTTCATTGAATAATGAAGCTTATCAACGAATTTCAAACATTATGATTTTTCAAGGAGCGAATTAACTTACTTCGGACAAGGGCGGCATCGCAAAGGGGTGAGGTGGTCAGGTCACTTATCAATTAACTAAAATGATGATCATCATCATCAAAGTTGGTAAAAATCAAAATATTTTTGACTGGAAGATGAAGTCATGAGCAACTAGAAGCTAGCAAGTTATTTGAGTTGAGGTTATTTTTCAGTAGTTTAAACTGGACGGAAATTTTGTCACTGAAAATAAGAAGAGCAGCGACTGATCTTGTTTTGGTTTCGTCTGTTCGACTTGTGTTTCTTGC
>LJIJ01004717.1:0-13850 GCA_001718145.1 Orchesella cincta
CCGCGTGGATGTTTCGGACGTTTTTGTGACCATCCAAATGGATTTCCAGAACGTTCGAGCATAGAAATCTTAGTACATCCTAAAAGTATGTCTTTGCTTCATGGGTTAGGTTCCAATTTCCACACTTATTTGTATTTCTTTAGAACACCAATTTTCTTTGCTACCACAGCGCAGTAACTAAAGTTAAAGGGGATGCTATCAAACTTCATACAGAATTCGAGCCTATTGGGATTTTCAACTTTGTTTAGAAGATGTTTCAGTCTTCCAGTTTGAGTGGTAATTATAACATTGAAAAAATTGCTTGCAATTATTTTGAACCCAGTAAAAATTTAGATTTGCAGCGTTTTTATACATAAATTTTAATTGTGTTCCATGGGATTTGGCACGATAAACAAACGTCAGCATCCCAGCTTTTCTAATGTCGCTCCTCAAATCGGGCAGCGTTGGTTATACAATTCAATAATGAGGTGGAGACCGAAGGCCAAGTTATAAGTTGAAATTTCACAAGCACTCACCCACTCCGTTGTGAGTTGATGGTACATCTGCGCTCCAGTGTGTGGTCTCTTCTGTCCTGACACACATCTCTGCACTACCATTGTTGGTTCTATAGAAACAGTATAAAGAAAAGAATATTTGGATATCATTGTTTATTTGATACCTACGAGCAGCAAATATGTATTGAGCCGAAATCCACAAAGTATGACTTGAAATTTTGATTTATATATTTGTTACACAATATAATTAAATCACCCTTCAAGCAGGATACTTATGCACCATATTTCCCACGGAAACTCAATCATCTGGTTGCCTGTATTAAACCATTCAGACGTCTCGTATCCATCTGCGAGATGATTTACGAATCTTTACAGTTGCGACCCATAATATATTTGTTAAATTCGAAAAAAAAAAAACAAAAATAAATATCTCGGATGATTTATGGTTTGTTGCGTGAATCCATTTTAACTGATAGGGTAGTTTAGATGGAGGTAAAGGTACTTGATTCTCGAGTCTTTTACAAGTTGTGGATCACCCTGGTTCAATTCCATCAGTTATTTTCAACAAACTCCCAAATCAAAATCATTCATAGTCTCGTGTTTGTTTTTTACAAGTGGGAGTGCTGTCGGCTCTGAAATTTCTCCTTGATAAAAACGAGGAACAGTGGAATGGAAAGTAGCGGTGAGAGTGATATAGGCGTATCTTAAAAGACCTTCGGCGAACCATTGTTTAAAGTACGGGAAATAATGTATTGATTAGCTGAAACTGGAAAATATACCTTCATGCCAAAGTCATGTGTTTCTTGTAACAATTACTGAAAGGTAAGTTATGTTGCACTGTCAAAACCTCATTTCTGCATCTAAACTCTGCACAAAGTGTTCATTGAAAAGTTAAGAATAATTTTTTTTGACCTACTTCTTACGGACAATAGGCATATAGTTTCAAAGTTGTGCTCAACTTAACGTGCAGAAATGTACTAATTGTTGACATGTAGGTAAATTAAAGTTGAATCAATGGCTTTAAACAAATAGAAAATTCTGCAGAGAAAAGCTGTGTATTCACATAAGCGCATTTGCTTTGTTCCCGTGCACACTAGTCACGATCATGATGGTGGTGAATACCTAAGCGAGACCAGCGTGCGTGTAATACTTGTAACGTCATCCTGTTTCCGTTGCATGTTTTGGGTTTGTGAAAGCGAAACCAAAACATTGGAATCTGTCATATTTTTGGCCGCCGAATTTCCACTTTAATTTAATGTCCATTTTCTTTCATAGTTTAGCATTTTTACAGTGCAGTTGCTCGTCCTAAAATGTCTAAATTGAAAGCGGCTGTGGTGCTATCAAACTGTCTTTTCTGCCTTGACAAAATAGTCAAGTGGAGGTTCGAGATGATGATAGCCAAAAGACGAGTGTTCCAAACTTTAAAGTCGTTTGTGAATATGTGGTTGGAAGGAATTCAAAGTTAAACTCATTTTGTGGTGGGGTGGAAGTTGGAAGGTGCTTGTGTATGAATTGCTATGAGTTGGCGGTGAAGATAACCAAGTTACATGAGGAGATTGAAAAAGCGGCTGCGAAAATTCGGGTTCTCATCCAACAGAATGAAACAGAAGCCTCGAGTGGAGAAGAAAGGAAGAGCCAGCGTCGAAGTCGATCTGGAGGAATCAAGAAACCTGGAGTTACTGGTAAATGTAAGGAGGCTCTTGACAGATTCAAACGTCTTGCCAAAACCACGTGAGACGGAAGAAGGTACACAGTGATGTTAATAGTGAGGACGAAGACTGGAGGTTGGCCATTTTTCGCATATTTTAATTTATTAAATTAATTTACTGCAAAAGTAAGAGTATGTTTCTTTATTTTCACAGCCCAGAAGAAGAAAACTGGAATAGCAAAAAAAGGGCCAACACGCCAAGGTTTGCCTACAGTGAGTACTCATGTAGTGCCCTTAAAAGCTGAAAATAAGGGATTGGTAAATTTTATAAAAAAAAATTTATCAGGATAACATTAGCTCCCTCAATGTGGCGCGCATAGTTATCATTAACTAAATGAAATTAACTAACTATACAGTTTAAACTGATTATATAATGTTTGAGAAAGAGTTCATTAGCAATTCAACTTATTTCTGTCCAATCCAATTTCTTGCTTATCGATCTTACTCAAGTCGCAGCACTTCAACAACAATTTCAATTCAACATCAGGTGTGCAGGCTTTAAGCGTCGAATATATGACATGAAAGTTTTAAACAATGCTATTTCATAAACAGTTTGTCCTGATAACTATACAGCGCGCCACAGTGAGGGAACTAATGTGATCCTGATAAATTATTTTATAAAATTTACCAATCCCTTATTTTTAGCTTTTAAGGGCACTACATGAGTACTCACTGTAGGCAAACCTTGGGCGTGTTGGCCCTTTTTTTATTTTTAGTTTTTAATGGCTATCGCTCAATTACGTATAACTGAGGCATAGTGCGTTTCATCAATACATGGGTAGCAGTTATAAATTGGCACAGAAAACAGACAATCTGCGCCCGAAGCGCCACACTTTTAACTCTAATCTGAAAGTCATTATGATTAACAATCCAATGCGAAGTAGCTCTACTGCATACCCCTAATCCTAAAATCCATAATCAATCAGTGTTTAACACCGAAGTAAGATCACAAATCAGATAGCAAAAATCCCGTCAGTTGCTGCTTAGTATAGATGCTACCTCACTTATGCATGTAGTTACGTAGCAATGGTAATTGTCTTGGTGTGGTACATTAGAAATGATCATTTAATGCTAGTTCAGAGTAAGTAGTAATTTCTTCAGATAGCTAATGTCATATTTTGAAAACTACCAAACGGATTTCACTTTTGAAACCAGATTTGAGATCCTTACAGTTTGATCTTTATGTTTGATTCTATGTGTTTTTTCGTACAACAAAGTCTAGTAGCATTTTCTGTGGATTTCATTTTCCCATGTATTCTTTATGCCGGCATTATAATAACTGTAGTATCGAAACTACTGGTCGGATTAAAAATATCAAGTTGGACCACGCATCCTGAAAGTACGCCTCGCAAATCACCCTTTAGAAACTTTTTCGTAAAATGAAGTCTAAGGGTCGAAAGTGCTCGGGGTATCCAAAGTGCCATATGGCGTTTGCATATCCTACGTTCGTAGATGCATGTACATTTGGATGTATGTTGTTAGGGACTACATACAAAATGTACATTTGCTATCCTTTAACTCACTGTAGGCAAAAACGAAAGAATCTCATGAATATTTCAGCTTCAGCAGCCAAGCGACGTAAAGGAACTCGGGGTCACGCTTGTAGTGAATGCGACAGCACTTTGCCCAACTCCCCCAGTTTCTCGCGCATCGGAGGGAGCATCGCAAGACCCGTAATTCAACCTTATCTGAATATTTCGACACAAGTTACGAACAGGGGGATGGGAAGAAAAGAGGAAAGCTATTTAAGAAGTGCAAACGCTGTGATTTCCGCTCATCAGAGAAAGGACTGCAGCACTACGCGGAGCACCTCCTCTCCCACGAACAAGATTCGACACCAACTTCCGGTCCGAATGGAGAAGAGATCTTCCACTCCTGCAACCTGTGTTCGGAAACATTCATTTTGAAGGTGAATCTCACCCTTCACAAGTTTTGGGTGCATGACCCCTTTGCAACTCGTTTGAAATGTGATATTTGTGTCGACCCCGTGAATTATGATTCCAAAGAGGAGCTCATCTCCCACTTGAAGCTTCACGGTGATAAAATCCACTCCTGCAAATCATGCTCAGTCTCCTGTTCCACTTTGGATGGGCTTCTTGAGCACATGTTGAAGCATGCTCCGAGCAAACGCCTCTTTTGTCCAGAATGCGACGCTCTGCCACCCTTCACCTCAATCTACAATCTTTACAGACACTGCTCAATTGAGCACAAGGAGCTCAAAAAGATGTTTGATTGCAGTTCCTGCGAAAAGTCATTTTTAACTGCGGATCTTCTCAGACTCCACGCCACAAAGCAACACAGAATCTTTGATGATAAGAACGGGGAAACGTGTGGAAAATGTGCAAATGGGCTACTCTTCTACTCAAAAGAAAGTTTGGACAGCCATCTCAAAACGGCGCATGCTCCCAAAGCTAAATTTAAATGCGAGCGATGTGAACGAACCTTTCCTTTTCCTGGAGATTTACGGAGACATGTGGCAAGGATCACGAAGAAGTTAGGTTTCTGTGCCCGCACTGCCCAAAAAGCTACGCAGATCAGTTCACTTTGGATGAGCACATTCGAATTCACACTGGAGAAGGCGCCTTCACTTGCCCCACCTGTGGAAAGGAATTATCTTCTAAATATGCGCTGAAATCTCACGAGCGTTCTCATCTGGAGTTGCCCAAGGATCCGATTTGTGTCTGTGACATTTGTGGGAAGGAACTGTACTCCGATACCCAGTTGAAGAGGCACATGCAATCTCATCGTGAGAAGAAGTTTCAGTGTTCTGTTTGTAATCTCCAGTTCAAGAGGAGAGACCATCTCAAGAGTCATTCCATTATTCACTCGGGAGCAAGACCTTTTGAATGTGAAGTGTGTCAAAAGGGCTTCAACAGATCAGATATTTTGAGAGTTCATATGAAAGGGGTGCATGGAATCGTTGTCGATACCAAATTGAGTAAAAAGGAGTAATTATATACTTTTGTACAACATTCCTGATCCTGATTAATTTATAAAAACGATAAACTGTATTTTTACTGGAATAAATAAACAGTCTTAGTTTTAAATTGACAATTTGTTGTGTTAAGATTTTTTGAAGCTGTGCCTTTGCTTTTTGGAGGATTTAGGATATCCAGTTTTGGATTCAGCACCTTTAGCGACGCACTTTTCTGGAGAATCAGCTAAATGACAGATCTGGCATCTCGAACAATGCTTCCAGCTCGGCTTCACGCATTTCTCGCACTTGTAACAATGCACGTAGCTTTTACCACCATCCTGCACATAAAAAACCATAATTTATGAGTTTTCTTTCACTTGAATTTTTTCAAAATATGAAGTATATTTTTATTTGAGCGAAATCACCTTCGTTGTGCATGTTTCACACGAATCACAATGCAAATTGAGCTTATCCACCCATTTTGAGCAAATATCACAGTAACGATAGTCCTCTTCGGAGAGAACTAACTTGGAGAGTGGCACCGTTGTGAAAACTCTGATTGGGGATGATTTACTTCTGGTTCCTGAAAATAATTAGTCATTATGACGCACCTTTAATTAACTAACCAATAATTATGATGTTTGTTGCACTCACCGCCAGAATATTTGGCATGATTTCGGTACTCGACATGAAAGTCACTCATTTCTAGACCGGAGCTAGGGCAGCTGCTCAAAATATGACCTTCCATGAAATAAGGGAAGATCCAGAATACTGCAAAAAGAAAAAATTATGGCAGATTAATATTTTCGAACTTATCAGGTTCAAAATCTTAAGAATCCACAAACTTACTCTCAGCCTTGCTATCATTCACTTTTCCATAGTCCGAAAGGATTCCAGAGAGACATCCATGCCAAATGAGCTCCACTTTGACGCCAACGGAGGGTCGACGACGATTGCCAGTTTTCCAGCTTTTGAGATGAATTTCTGATACTCGGATGATGATGATTCCTGAAGAAATGGTGATTGCACATGTTGTACAGTGCGAATCCTTGCTGATGAAGTTTCACCTGAGAAAATTGAAACCAAAGTTAGAAACTTGAGCATTTATCAAATTGAGAAACTTAAAAGCTTACAAATCTGTCGTCAATGTCCAAGAGGAAGGATTTGAGACCCTGGGAAGAGTCCGTGATGTGTTGATGAAGGCTGGGGGTTCCGACACAAAGCACACTGTCGAATTTTAACCTGCTAAACTGATCCATGAAGAAGTGGACGGTTTGGTCGTTGAAGTGATACTGAGCTTCTCCTTTATCTCGCTGATTGGGAAAGGACAGAGGGTGATTGATCTGGAAACATATAAAGATCAATTAATATTATTACTGGGGTTTTATTAAGTGTCATAGTTTAAATGGTTTGGTGGCAACCTTTCTCATCTTCTGTGAGCTCGACATTTCCGAACAATCAGCGGACCTTTTTGTTGCCTGTGTTTGGGGTTCTTCATCTTTCGTTTCTCGAGCTTTGGAGCGGCTCCAGAGCTCTTCAGTCATGTAAAATTGGCATAATTGTCTGGATCGAAAAGCTGAACACGAGAAAAATCTTTGCCCAGCCCTTTCGAACAGAATGGTTGGACCTAAAGAACCCCAATATTTGTTAAATACCAATCAAAAATCGTGTAACTTTTTGAACAAAATGGTGAAAATAATGTAGTGTGTCAAGCTTACCCGTGAGGACACGAAGGGTTCAAAGCGAGGTCCCGGATAATTGGAACAGTTTTGGTTATTCTGAGTCGCCCATTTTTACAAGTTGATTAGTTAAAATCGCAGCTCACAACACAGGAAAGGGAATGCGAAGCAGAAAACAACAAAAAACACATGTGCTCGTAGATTATACACATTGAGATTCATGCACACTTCTACCTTCGCTTCTTGCTATGCAAAACAAAACTGTGAATGTGAAATGCAGAAGTAGGTTTCATGATTCATTCATTTGATACCCCAACGCGTAGTGGGATTTAAACTCATTAGGATGTGAAAATTAGTTCGATTTAAATGTAAAAGCTTGATTTAATTGGCTCTTTATCACTAGTTAGTAAACCAAAATGTACGTGTGATCAGAAAAATATAATAAAAAGCTTTCACTACTCCAAGGTGCAATTAGTCAAAACTCATGATATTTTATGTAAAAAAAACGGGGTAGTGCGAGAATTGGCGTTTTTGAAGTCGTTGACGAGACCTTGGACTGACATTGACAGCATATATTCGCTAGTTTAACAAAAGAAGTAAAAAACCACTGGCGTAACGTGCAATGAACATTCGACTCAGCTACATAAAACGAATGCATATCATCATCACTTTTAAAAATACGCTAACGCTGGTATTAGGAATTCACGCAAGAAAAAATGTTTGATAACAAAACTGCTTCACATTTCACACACACATTTAATTGCGAGACTTGACTGAAGTCTGAAAAAATGTACCAAGGATAAAATGCAATCAAATCCAGTTGAACCACCAGTTCCAAAATTGACACAGCTACTTTTTCATTGCAATTGATAATCGGAAATGAGATTCGTACATGATTGATCATACCTCAAAGTTTTGTACCATGAGCCTTCCACAGACAGTGCGAAACAAAACGGATCTAATTTTGTCCAAACATGAGCAAATATTTCGCAACTTTTGATTGAATTAATTGTAGATTTTTCCATTAATTAGTGTTGGATGTATGAATTATAAAATTCGTGATTTTGCATTTCCGGTTACTATTGACAAGTTTTTTTGCGGACCACAGTTTGTGAATTGAGTTTTAGCAGCAATCTCTCTCCTCCTTATGGCTGTATGTTCAGTTTAGGTCGCGGTTTTAAGCCAAACGAATTGTAGTTTTACAGCATTTCACACATAAAATTTGCTTCGTCATCCCCGATTTTCACAGTTAGCCATTTTAAAATGAGGAATACTGTAATTTTTGCTGTGCTACTAATTTTATTTGGATTCAAATCATACGTAAGTCATATTTGAGTTTGCTGATATCCCAAAATGGGTTAAATGAACGAATACTTGTTCTAGAATATTTAAAGTGCATGTTGAAATTTAACAGGAGCTGCTGGTTTCTGCTGGAGGAAAGCCGAAAAGTTGTCAATCGGTAATGCAAGGCTTGATGAAAATGCAGATGAGTGTCATGATGAATTGTACCAAGAGGATGAAATTCAAGAATGGGAAGGAAAAGGCTAAGAAGATGAACGTCTGTCACTTTCTAACATTTATATTTTACTCTTACCAATATTGGCGTTTGGCATCCCTTAAATAAAAAAATTCATAATTCTAATTGATTTTTTTTGTTTTGACAGTGCATTTTACGATGTGCTCTAATGACCGTCGGAATTGTAAGAAAATTTATTAAATCCAACATGTATTGCAAATTGCAACTTCGTTCGTCAGTCAGTTTTCTAATGTGTAAGTATAATGATGACATTCCGCGAAATAGCTTGACGAAGATGGCCAGCTCCAAATTGGCCAAACAGACTATTTTCTACACAAGTTTTTCCCAGATGAGTTGATTGAAAAAGCGAACAGCTCGTTTATGCCCTGTGCTAACTCAGAAACCGGAGGTAATTGATGCTGATCATATTTATTTTAGACAAAAACAATTCCTTCGGTTTTTTTCAAACATAAAGTTTGTTGGAAATACAATTTCCATTAGAGCCGCTGATTTTTCAATCTCCCGAGGAAGATGAGTTTTGCGTCTCATACGACGGATTTATTAAATGCATGCTTCGGCAAATGCCAAATGTAAGCCAGGAATTCAGACATCATTTTTATTTAGTGATTGGAAAGAGTTGTAATTCATTACTACGGATTTTTTTACTTACAGCTCTGTCAATAATCGGAGGTGATGATGACTCTAATTTGAAAACAAGAATATGACCTCATTTAACCTAATTTTACATACAAAACAATTAGAACTTTGTTACCCTTTAATTAGTAATTAATTGGTATCCTAAATATGGCATATGCACAAATTACGATCAACTGATTAGAATTAAAACACGGCTTTTCTCACGTAGCCCCATTAAATGGATTCCATTTTCAAATAAAATATAATATTACCATGCTAAAATCGGCTATTATAATAAAGTATGCAACATTTAAATAAATCAAATTTAATTTAAACGAGCCTGTGGCAACGTTAGAGAGTAAAAAGTGCAACGGGTAGGGGGAAATAAGCGATAGTAGGTCGTCCAGTCCACATTACAATGGAAAATAAATATGATAAACAGTCTTTATTAATACATAACAGAAATCATTCTTAGATACCACAAAGTTGAAGTCACATTTTTGCATATAAATTACAACAGTTCATTCATTTGAAATTTCAATCCAAACTGCTATACACAGGTATAAATTGCTAGGTTATAGAGAAAATAGAAGGATAAAATAACATCCTATATTATAATCCTCATAAAAGTTGAAATGTTAATAGAACTCTCCGTAATTCGAACACAACAAAAAACTGCAACAATGTACTGCAACAATGCAATAAAATTAAAAATTTTATACTACAGTTTCCTACTTGTTTAGAATAAGTAGGGTAAACAATCACGACAGTTTAGAGGCAGTTATCAAGAAGAAGACACAAACCTCATTAATTTTTTGAAGGTGTGGAAATCATGGGACGGAGCTCTTCGCTTTCTGCTTCAGGGACAGTGACAGATTTGAAATCTGAATTAGTTTCGTTGCCAGATCCCGGACCTACTTTGCTCAACAAACTCCGTAGTTCATCTTCTTTCAGTGTTATCAAATCAGAGGCGGGTAGGTGGATGTATGGTTGTAATGGATGGTTATCAGACGACAAAAGCCACGACTCTGCTTTTGGCATGGGGTGGCTAATAATTGTCAAAATCTCCTTGTGAAGTACACGGCAGAAATCATCCATTGGCTATAATTCACAAATATGTATATGTAAATAATATGAACAAAAGTGACGCTAAAGCTCCTTTTTGATATTGCGAGACACCAAAGAAAATAATTTGGAATAATTCAGTTATTTCAGTTACCATGTCGTTATCATCGTAACCAAATGGAGATTGGATTTCCCATCCTATACCGAAAATGCCAAGAATGGCAAAGGAAGCTAGCATAACTGCAGGAATAGCAAACCAGTTCAATGGACCAATTAGCTGAAACGGCAATGCCAAAATGAAGAGCCACGTGACATGGGTAAGATGGCAAGAGTAGGCCAGTGGAATAGGCGTACTCGAATCTCTCAAGCCCTCCAAGCACTCCACCAAAATTGTTAAGAGCTGTAAAAAATAAACATTTGTTTGTTGCTTTCATTCAATTTATAGTATTTGACAGATTAATGTCCACAGTTTTCGACAGACAGCTAACAAAAATGAATATACTTACCAGCTTTCATATCAGATATGTATATATCAGGTGCTAATCGCGAGCACGGACATCTTCAATGTATGAGGCAATGTAGTAGCTGAGCTGTAAATTAATTTTTATTATGAATATGAAACACAAACTCAAAATTAAGTTGATTTGCAGCAACACAATCTAATCTATATCATACTTACCTCAAGTGGGATATTTGGAGGAAATCCGTCTTCGTATTTTGCTTTGATATCATGCTTACTGGACTGTTGCTTTTTATGGTCGTTCTCCGGTTCGATACATCCGGATTTCTCCAGCAGCATGTAAGGCCTTTAGGGGATTTCTTTGCGGGGAGTTCAAAGAAGTTCTCAGGGGAGAATTCAGGAATTTGGTTTATTAAATGTTTTAGGATTCCTTTCTCTTTCGAAAAATCTTCTCTCAAATAATTTTTAGTCGCATAGACGAATGCCAGAATAGTATTTATTGCTGTAAGTTTCTCAATAATTATCTTGGTACTATTATACTTTTTCTTAAGTTCTTTCCTATATTCTTCCATCTCATCTTTTCCTCTTCTTTCTTCTCTTCTTCCTTCTCTTCACCATCAGCCAGATACATCGCGTCAAAGTTCTGATGTTGAATATCAGGGTTGTCCAAAGTTTCCGTCCTTCCCACCATCTATAAACGATTAATAATTGAATTATTCACATTTTTACAGCATACATGGCAATTAAGTTTGTTGCAAATGTTTTATAAATCTTCGTATTTTGCAGTTTTAACAAGTAGTGAAATGTTTTAAAATTTATCATTATTTAATCCCATTCACCTGTCATACGAAGTTTGTGTTCGAAAGACGAGGAGTAAACCAGTGACGACTCCACGGACTGGAATGAGGGCTTGGGGAAATATGAGTTCCCAGACATAATTGGAAATGTATACCAATCCTGCAGTGTATATACTTACTAGTAGAATTTGCCACCAGATTTTCTGTATTATAGCCCCTCTAATTGTGAAAATTAGAGGAATTTGGTCTCTCAATTCTTTGATCCACATTTTACACACACACACATGCGAAAGATTTTGTTGGCTTTTATCTCAGCTCTCCACTCAGCGACTGAACTTCTCAAACTGGATAGCTCTTATTTTTATCGTACAATACTGACTGCATGCTGTGTATATTGAGAAGAGGATTGTGGTTGTAAATGAATACCTGCATCTGAGTTTGGAGTATAAAATCTAAAAAAGCAAGCCGGAGATTTGTTTGAGGTTGGTAGCGTTGGATAGTTTTTTGTTGATCAATAATTCATCCTGGAAAACTTGTTTTAACCTTTGCTTATAACATCGTGTTTCTAAAGTAGGAGCTGCAGTTGTCTGGAGCAAGTTGTCTGGTTACTAATTTACATGTTTTCCACATTTTAACAAAACTCCAGCCACCGGCTTTTGGGTTGATTAGGATTACTGTTCTCCAGGTATTGGCGTGAACTCCATTAATTCTACGATTTGTGCAAGACAAATATCTGGACTCTTTTATGGATGTAACCTTATGCTATGTATATTTTAGTTTGACTAATGGAGTAGGTGAAATTTTTGTGTTGGACAGCACGTGGCTTTTGAATATGAGGGAAGACCTCATAAACGAGATTTTGATCTTTTTTACACTAACGAGCAAAGTACGTAGTCGATCGGACACCGAATTGAACGACTTGTATGGCATTTTGTAGACACTTAGGAATAACCACTATCCCCAAATATTGGGCTTGAATGGGCATTTTTGTATCCGTGGCAACGGAACGAATTTTTCGGAACCGCCAAAACACCAGAAACCTTATGGGATTTAACACGTGAAAATTCAAAGTGAACCTGGTCCCCCCTTGGTAATTTTTCAAAATCATGATATTTGAGTTTTTTAATTTTTAATGATAAATGGCGACGAAAAAACGTTGTAATAATAAAATTTTCCTTATTTTTCAAAATACATGACTTTTACTCGACAGATGACCATTTATTGATCAGAAACTGAATGATGGCTGTCTGCATGCCCATGAAATGCATGAACATTATAAGCAAAATATATTCGCTTACTAATAATAGATATAATGTTTTTCTTGGCGTTTTGTTTGGCAAAACATATTATCCGTTTTCAAATACCTGCATAAATTTCAAAATCATGTTTCTCACATAAAATAATTCATATATTTCCTCGCAAAAAAACCATTTTGCTGATTTTACAAGCCCAAATAGTCCTAAAATTGGGAAACCATTTGGCTGCCAGCTATACAATTTCAAGCTGTTGTAGTAAGCTTACATCTACACCACAATACAAGTATATTTACTTTTATAAAATTTTTAATACTATTATGTATCTTTGGCAGTTCTAAGATATACTGGAAATAACTCCATAGCGGCACTGCGTGGAGCTATCCTCCATCATTGCAAGAACTTGGGTTTTACGTTAAAAACGGTTTTTTAAAAAAGTTTCGAACTGCTTGATTTGACAGGAGTTTACAGAGGTTGGCCAAAGTTATTTGAAACATTCCTCACAAGCAGTTTACAGACTATAGTTTGAGCATATGTATAATTTGGTTGGCTCATCGTGTTCCCCATCGAATTTAGAGTATGTTTGGCATGTTTGTTTCGTTAGAGTTTTCCAGACACCATCCTGTGTGATATTATGTGTTTGGAAATGTTGCTGCTGAAGGTGAGTAAATGAAGGGAAATCCAAGGGGCTTCCGTCAGTGGACTGCAAAAGGTTGTGCTTCTTCGAGATGGTCGCAATTTTTGACCTGCTTTTCAAATTCTCCTTAAATGAGGTTGTAAATCGGGTGGTACAGAAACTTCATGGTGAACGATGGCCTTTGATGTGTCGTCACCATGCAGGTTTTGTCACCACAAATGAGGGCTTAAAATTATCCCTCTTTCACTAGTGAGCATTGTAAAACACATTTGATGAAGCTTTCATCAGTGGCTTGGTGTCACGGCCACTCATGGAACAAACCGACGTGATTGTGTTTCCAAACTTCCGTTTTCTTTCAAACACCATTTTCTCGACGGTCGAGACTCGACCCCAACAAAACATGAAATATTGTATCTTTTGAACACCTTTCTCTTCAGTATCTTGTGTAAAATTTTGAAGAGAGTTTGTTTAAAAGACCGGAGTCGTCTTGTGATTTCATTTAATGGCTGTGGGTTACGAGAATCAAATTGTGGGTGGCGAAAACCTTGTAAATGCCAAAAATTTCGTTTTGAGTTCCAGTGTCAATTTGATTGACACTTTTCATAAAAATTAAAAATCTGGTGAATGCGTAGGACCTTTCCGAATTTGAGCGAGCTATGCATTCTGGAAAAATTAATGCTCTTTAAAG
>LJIJ01004718.1:0-13847 GCA_001718145.1 Orchesella cincta
ACAAGAGAGAGATTACAGCTGCGTGTTTTTTCCAATCATCGAATATTTTTGACGGCCATTGCCATACGTATTTTTTGTACTTGTCCACATTTTAACTGAAGAGCACGACAAATAATCAGTCAAACGTAGCATGTCAGGTATACTAATTTAATCAAAGTTGCACGATCAAAACGAGAACCATGGATCCCAGCACTGGCAGGAGGCTATCGTGAGTTAAATTACCTAGACTATTGTAAAATAAAATTGCGTTTATTTAAAAGTATTGTGTTGTTTCAGCACAACGGGGGAGAGTCTGTACGTGACGCTAGGAGTTCCGAAGCAGGCCACTCAGGATGATATTAAGAAGGCGTTCAGAAACTCGCTCTCAAGCTCCACCCAGACAAAAACACAGAGGATCCCGACGCCATCGAAAAGGTTATAACGCAAGTTATTTAACCATGGATACAATGTACTAATTAAACATTTGTGGTATCCAGTTCAAGCAGGTGAACACGAGCTACCAGGTGTTTCTGACCCTACCGTCGGAACATCTACGACAACTACGGCTCGCTGGCCTGTACGTGTCCGAGCAGTTCGGGAGGAGAACGTGAACACGTACTTCATCCTGACGAGTGGCTGGTGCAAAGCGCTGTTCTGCGTCACGGGTATTCTAACTGGCTGTTATTTCGGGTGTTGCTGTTTCTGCTGCTGCTGCTGCAACTTCTGCTGCGGCAAATGCCGACCAGGAGGGGATGAGGAGTACAGGAGGTACGCCGACTACCAGAACCTCGACGAGGATTACGACGAGGAGGAGCGGGCAGGAAACCCGGAGGCTCCGGAACCACCTGAACAACCTCAACCTCAAAACGTGATAACTAACCAGCCTTTCTAAATAAAATCCTAAGCGTTCGTGTTACATTCCAGATTTACTCTCTTTTCTATAATAAATCGTTACATTCCTGTCAAATTGCAACCGTTCTCGAGCATTTTCATACTGGCATACACGCGTACGCATATGTATTACGAGCAATGGGTGTAAGCAGCCGAGTGGTTCCGAGTGTCCCGGGTGTGTGGTGTATATGGTGTATATTGTGTATAATCCACCCAGAAACTGATGAGGTTGCGAAGAGGGAGTGAATGCAACATATCAAGGCAGAACCCTCATCAGTAAATTGTAAAAGTAGTAAAAATCTAAACGGGTTGAATAATGTGATAGAGAGGTAAGTAGCGTGCGTGGTGGTGGACGCGTAAAGAGAATTGGAGCAGCCTAGAAAGCAATCGGAGAGTGAAGACGGTGTTTAAATGTCCTCGTATTTCGACAATAACTACGACGTAGATCCATCAGGAGTTGCAGGAACGAGCAGCACTCAGCAGCAGGGGGTGGTGGGAACTCCTCTGTCCAGCAGCAACAGCAGAACCCACACGCTCACCACGCTCCTCAGACGCGCTGGACAAGCTTCTCATCACTCCACTCAGGGGAGGTACACGCAGCAGCTTATCAATCAGCCAACGAGACCGCGCTCCGCGTACCCTACTACAACAACCAGCAGGCGCAGGGGGGAGCCGCAGAGTACTACTACGACTCAGACTACAGGAGCAAGTACTACACTCCGCTCCCTCCAGCCAGAGAGCCTCACCCACCTACTACACACAACAGCGCGCCGTCTACGGATATGGCGCTCAGGCCAACGCACCCGCTCAGGGCAGATATGGGTACGCCTATTCTTTCGTTATCTTAAGCGTTTTTCTTCAAGCGTTGAACTTATTCTTGTCTTGATTCAGCACAATGATGGACGAGTACGGGAACACGACGGGAGCCGCGGCGGGGTCAGCCATGATGGGCAACCCTGCCGCGGCCACTGGCGCTGCTGGACCTGTAGTTGTAGACGATTATCACAGTAGCGGAGGCAGCAACAGACAGCAAACTCACCACCGCTCCAGGAGCGCTTCCAGGCTCAACAGATACAGCAACACCGCCATGCCCACTGCAGGTTTGCGTTCGTTTTGATTGGATTGTGTAGCTTTAAATTTAGCGTGCTTAAATTGTGTTGTTGTAACCTAGGCTACGACAGTTCGTACTACGACGAGGACCCGTCGATGAGTTACTATGGGGGTCAGCAGGGTGGTGGACAGCACCACATGGGAGGGAACCCGCACCCCCAGCAGCCAGTGTCAATATTGAACCGCTCGCGGCACGCTTCAGGACCAAGCGTAATGTCTCGCAACCCGTCAGCGATGCCTCCGACGGGAACAACTATCTGACGGAGCTGCAGCTGCAGAACTCTGACCTGCAGCGGGAGCTTGCGAACCTGAAGAAGGAGCTGGAGCTGACGAACCAGAAGCTGGGCAGCTCGATGCACTCGATCAAGACGTTCTGGTCGCCGGAGCTGAAGAAGGAGCGGCCCCTGAGAAAGGAGGAGTCTGCGCGCTACTCCCTCCTCTCCGATCAACTCAAACTACTCAACTCTGAGAATCAGGTAGAAAAGATCGTACGAGTTTTATTTTTATGTACCTCCTTGTTAATACCAAGTTGATTATGGCGCAGAAACAGCGTTACTCGTGAGGCAGCTCGAGGAGGAGCTCAGGCTCAGGACGCTCAGGGGAGGAGCCTCACTGGAAATGCAACGCCAAATGGAAGCGCTTATCACCGAGAACGAGCATCTTGTGCGCGAGATTAGGATCCTGCGAGAGACAATCAAGGAGTTTGAGCTCAGGCTCGAGACCCAGAAGCAGACGCTTCAGGCCCGCGACGAGAGCATCAAGAAACTCCTGGAAATGCTTCAGGCCAAGGGGCTAGGGAAGGAGGAGGACAGGGCCATGATCCAACAGCTCCAAATCATCGCCCAGAAGCAAATCGACGATCTGAGGCTCGAGATTCAGAAGCGGGACCAGGAGATACTCAGCTGCACCGCCAAGATGAAGACGCTCGAGGAGCAGCAGCAGGACTACCAGCGACACATTGCTGTGTTGAAAGAGTCGCTGTGTGCTAAGGAGGAGCACTACAACATGCTCCAGGCTGACGTTGAGGAGCTCAGGACCAGGATCGAGGAGAAGAACCGCATCATCGAGAAGAAAACAAACGCCGCGCTGCAGGCAGCACAGGAACGCAATAGGATGGCCAACGAGTTCAACGAGATGAGGGATCAGACCGAGATCAAGGACAGGAAGATTAACGTGCTTCAACGGAAGATTGAGAACCTGGAGGATCTTTTGAAAGAGAAAGACAACCAGGTTGACATGGCCAGGGCTAGGGTTGTCACGTTACCAAGCTTCTCTCGGTCAAGGGCAAGGGCAGGGATCGCAGCATCAGGCTCAACAGTTGCACCAGCAGCAGCAAAACACACACAACCCTCAGATGAGCTCCAGCTCCACATCATCACCTGCTGGAGGAGTCTATCCACGACAAGGAGAAGCAAATATTACAGTTGAGGGAGCAGCGGGACAGGGCGGAGCACGAGAAGCACGAGGAGAGGGAGCTGCACGAGCGGGACGTTGGGGAGTACAAGCTCAAGGTTCACTCCCTTGAGAGCGAGATTGACAAGGTCAACGTGAGGCTGGACAGGGCGCTGAGCGAGAAGGAGCGGCTGGAATCTCGCCTGGATCAGAGCCAGCTCGAGCTCGGCAAGTGCAAGGCGGAGCTCGAGAAGACGCAGAGCGAGTTCGGGAAAAACACCATCGAGTGGGAGAACCACAGGAAGATCGTGACCAAGTTTGAGCTGGAGAACGACAGGTTGAGGACGGAGAATGAGCGGCTCATCGGGGACCTGGAGAGGAGTCAAACAACGTTCGGGAGGAACACGCTCAACACCAGTCAGGAGCTCGAGAGGCTGCAAGAGAAGTACGACAAGAACTTGAGTGAGTTGAGGAGATCTCAGGCAGAACTTCGGATGACCCAGAGCGATTATGAGCGAGTTAATGCTGAGTTAACAGCTGTTCAGGATAAGATTGAGAAATCGCAAGGGGAGATTTACAGGCTCAAGGCCAAGCTCGAGAACAGCATCGTCGAGAATGACAATTTAAAAGAGGAGTTGGACAGAAACCAGATGGTTTTGAATCGGGTGCAGAACGAGCGGGAGAAGATCAACTTTGAGTACGAGAAGCTGAAGGAGGAGTACGACAGGAACATGTCGTCCATGAGCAAATACCAGAACCAGGTCGATAAGCACCAGAAAGAGTTTGATAAGGTGCAGGCGGAGTACGACAGGCTGCAGGAGAAACACGACAAGTTGGTCCAGGAGAACAGGCGCGTGAATGCGGAGCGGGACAAGCTGGCTTTCGAGCTGGACAACTGCAGCAGCCAGATGGACAAGCTCAACAGCATGCATCTCAGGGTTCAGAAGGAGAAGGAGAACCACCAGATCGAGGTTGACCGAGTCAACGATAAACTGGAGCACGCCCAGATGCTGCTGTCCAGGTTGCAGAAGGAGAAGGAGGCTTGCTTCCTCGAGAACAACCGGCTCGTTGAGAAGATTGACTTGCTGTCGAGCCAGGTGAGCAAGAACACGCGGGACAAGGAGTCGTACTGCGCTGAGCTGGAGGTGCTCAAAGACAGGCTGGAGAAGGAGAAGGGCGCGTACGGCAAGATACTCAACGACAGGGACAACCTGATGAGCGAGGTGGAGTTGTTGAGGGACAGAGTTGACAAGCTGAGTGGACAGGTCAAGTCGTATCAGGACGAGAAGGAGAGCAACTCCACAGAGCTGGACCTTGTCACGCAGAAGTACGAGAGGTGCCAATCCGAGTTGTTCAGAGTCACCAGCAAGCTGGACGCTTGCAACACCGAGCTGGATAAGATCACGCAGAGCTGTAGCAAGCTCCAGATGGAGAACGCCAAGCTCCAGGACGTCTTCGACCGAAATAGTATTCAGATGAGCAGGTGGAAGGAGCACGAGGACAAGCTCAGGGAAGAGGTAGACAGGTGGAGGATCGAGGCTGAGGTCGCACGCGAGAAGCTAGACAAGGTGCTTGCCGAGGGGAAGAAGGACCGCGAGATCAAGAGCGAGGAGATTGGAAAGCTCCAGGTCGAGATCGATCGACTACACACCGTCTATGGCAGGGCTGCGCCAGCGAGGCCAGGATAGAGGGTGAGTTTAGGGGGAGTTTATCATCATTTTTTCATGGGAAATCGGGTTTATTTCATAATGCAGAAACGAGATAAGCATTTAAACGCGTTTGTTTGATCCCCGTTTGCTTCCAGAAGAAACGAGTCGTTTGAAGTACGAGCTGGACCAGCGTATAAACTCTGAGATGCAGATGACAGCCGAGCTGAAGAAGCTCCGCATCGAGATTGAGGATCTCAACAGGGAAAAGGCGTTCCTGGAGAAGGAGCTCTCTAAGTCGCGGACGACCCCGCAAACACCTCAAACAGGCCTGCCCGACCCAGAGATGCTCTCTTCGCTGAGGCAGGAGGTGTCCAGCTACAAGATGAAGTACGACCGGGTTTGCTCTGAGTTGACCCAACTTGAAACCAGCAAGCACGCGCTCGAGGTTCAGCTGAGGAGGCTGGAAGAGAAGGGTTTGGCCACCCCTGCGCCTCAGGACTTGAAGAACCTCAACTCTGCGCTCGAGCAGAAGTCTGTCGAGGTAGAGAAGTACGCCAACTTGGTCGAGTCCAAGAACGAGCAGATCAAGACGCTGCAGAACGAGCTCAGGAACTTGAAGTCGGAGCTGGAGTGCGACAAGGGCGACGTTGGGAAACTCAGGGGCGAGATAGAGACTAACCGCACGGTTATTGAGAAGCAATCTGTGGACTACAAGCGGCTGAAGGAGGAGTACAGCAAAGTCATTGAGGAGATCAAGAAGTCGCAGGAGCTGATAGCTAAAGCGCAAGGGGAGAACCAGAAACTGAGAACCACGTACGAGGAGAAGGCTAACGAGCTGGCCAGGCTCAAGTCCCTTGTTGATGAGAAGTCCAACGAAATATCGTATAAAGGGAAGGAGCAGAACAAGCTCCAGGAGCGGTTAGATAGGTACAAGGCTCAGCAGGACAAGTACGAGAAGCAGATGAGCAAGATGGAGCACGAGATGATGCAGCTCACGAGCGAGCGGGACGAGCTCGTTACCCAGCTCGAGAAGAGCCAAGAGCTGCTTGTGCAGTTTCAGAAGGAGCTCAACTCCCGTGTTCAGAACAATGAGGAGAACCAGCACGAGGTCGTTGGGCTCAGGGGGAAAGTACAGGAGCTCGACGCTGAGGTGCAGCGGCTCAGGAAAGCGCTTGACGGAGAAGAAGCGGGCCGCAGAGATGGACGCCAGGATCAAGGAGCGGAGAAGACGCTCGAAGGCGTCAAGAGCAGCTCCGATAACGAGGTCGGCAGGCTCAAGTCCATCATCATGAAGCTAGAGCAGGAGCTAGAGAACATGAGGGTGAGGGGATCTTTATCGGAATAATATTTATTTGAACAGTGATTGCATTTCATTATATTTATTCTAGTCGCACCTGAACAACCTGCAGTCCCAGCAGAAGGACAGGTCGTCAACGACGGAGCAGAAGGAGAAGGAGGTTGCGTCGCTCCGCTCTGAGCTGGAGCAGCTGAACCACAAGCTGGAGTCGGTGTCCAGGCTGTACTTGGAGAAGGAAACGGAGTGCGAAGAGGTGGTGAAGCTGATCCAGAGCGAGACCGGACGCTGTCCCAACTCCAGTCCCAACTGAACTCTTCCAAGCAGATGATCGAGACGCTGCAGAATAACGTCAAGGAGGTTGGTGCCAAGGCATCCAACACTGAGGCGAAACTCAACGACGCCATGAAGAGATTAAACGAGGCTGAAAGAACCAGAGACGAAGCCAGGAAACAGTATAACGCGCTCAAACAAGAGTTTGACCAGGTTGTTCAACAACTCCAAGCCGCTGGAGCTGCCGCCGCCGCGGGGGGAGGAGCCTCTGACGAGGAGGTCAGGAAGACACGCGAGGAGATGGCCAGAGTTCAAGGAGAAATGGAGAGGTTGCTACAACTTGTCAAGATGGGACAGGACGAAGTCAATAACAAAGAACGCACCATTAAACAACTACAAGAGTAAGGTTTTAGCCTCAATTACGATCAATCAATCATTTGCTAACTGCTCTTATATATATTATATTTATCTCTAGGCAACTCCGCCAGGAGAAGCATAAAAGTAGCAGTGGACCCGCAAGCCAAGTCCAGGCGGCTGCTGCTTCAGTTCTAGAGCAGGTAAGCCTGAAAACTTGATACTCATGTTTGCAATTCGTGTGAACTAACCTAATGTTTGTGATATTTGTCTTAATTAACGCTGCTCAGGGCCCCGCCGGCTTCCTGAAATCGCTGTTTTAAGCTAGTTTTTTCACCAACCAAACCCAAAAAACCAATGCTATATTAATACCGCCTAGCCTAAAAAAAACAGTCAGCTTTACTTTTTCAAAAACCGCCTCACACGATTACGCTGATATGTGTTAACTCATCACTCAAGTAACCGGATCTGATGGAAGAGCCCTGATCTGAAGTGATTTTATAAAACCATGGAAACCCTAACCCAATTCACATCATCACATCACGCTACTACACACGTTTCTCTCTCTCTAAATATCTTCAAACCTAGCCTACCGTTTTTCCGCTATAAACTATTGCTACATAATACAGTTTCACGATAATTGATTATCATCATGCCTTTTTCCTCGTACTATCAAATCAATCATCTTGATCTACACAACACACATAAATTAATTGACACATGATTTTAAAAGAAATCAGAAAAAACTTGTTCATTGGCTGACTGTGTATATTATAAAGACGGACAACATTCCATGCAAATAATTATAATACGTTTCTTTTGGCGCGTCATTATTCATATGCTCCTGCAGCTCCGCGTTTAATTAAACTAACTAAGCGTTACTATATTGATGCAAAACCAGTTAGTCGGGTTTTTGATGAGGAAAAACACAATAAAAAAAAGAAATTTCATGAAACCGTAGTATTGTTACTATATACTTTATTACGTAATGTTAAATTATATTATATATGAGTATTTTAAAATACAACCAACAATATGTATATATTATTAAACGTGTATATATAAACAGTACAAAATCACTGCCATCATCATATGTATTGGAGAATGTGGCGGCGAACTATATTTAACTACGTTTAGTTATATCTAGGCCTTGCCAGATTTTGTCGAAAATCCCAAAGTAGGAACACTTTTTTTTTAAATTTAAAAATAGGTATATTGTGCCTTCATACACTAAATATGACGATATATCGTTGTGACAGACTTTGAAGCATCATTAAAAGGTTATAAATAGGTGTTTAGCTTACCTTAAATTAAGCAAAAGCACAGGCAATATGTCTACATGTATTTTTCTGCAGAGTGAATTTTCTTCAGAAGCTCGGTATCAGATTTTAGGTAAGCATAATATTCACTACAATCCATTCTCATGTTAACTTTCATAGTTATTGCAGCATTCAGAGTTTCAAGAGAAAGATTAACTTTCTCAGCGGACCAATAGTTATTTATTAAACTAAACACGTTCAACTGGTGCATTTGTTCCCGGTAGAGCTAATGAAAGTTCCACAATTTTCAGAATATTCGAGTGCCGCACGTGATTCTCTTTAAAGTGTTCAAATACATCAGCCCAACGAAGGTCCGCATTCAGTATTTTCTTATCCCAATCTGCAATCTTCTCCTTTGTTATGTATTCGTTTAAGCAAGCAAATTCGTCCAGCAACTCATTCTCGTTGAGTTTACTTCCGGTGAAAGCGGTGAAAGTCTCGAGCGAATTTTCAATTTCCTTCCAAGCTAATGATTTGGCAAGTGATGTTCAGGAGAAGTACGAAATGCACTCAAAATGTTTCATCCAATCATTTAAATACTTTATAGAAACATTAAAGAAATCGTCTACACATTTAAAGAATTTTGGTTCGGTTATTTCACCACTTTCGACTAGCTTTCGTAACAGTGATTTAGCCCCTGAGCCAATAAAACGTTCGTTCTTTCGAAGAGTTAATGCTGCGATCAAATTCTTAACTACTGAGAAAGTTTCATTGCCGAAATGTTTTGTTTTTCAATTTTAAGAATGCCCTGTGTGAAACTGTGTAGTTGTGAGTGCAGAAACCACAAGTATAATTCAGTACAACCCTCCTCAAAGAATTTTTTTAAAACAACGGGACATGTCGTTTCGGAAAGGAAAAAAGATTTTACTCCTTCGTACATTTGAAGTAGTCTTTCTAATGCAGTTCCAAGCGATAACCATCTCGTTTTACTAGATAGCAGAATATATTCGACGTTAACAAAGTCGCAAAACTCTTTCAATTTTTCAGTTCGAACGGTATATATACTAAAATACTTATAAATTTTCGATAAAATTGATTCAATATCGAATGGGAGACAATCTGCTGCTGTTTCAACACTATTGTGTACTATATGTGCAGCACAACCAATTCCGATTATGTCACGTCCCAAACTTTCTTTGAGCTTACAAAACAAATTAACTTTCCCTTTTCTGTTAACTCCACCAAAGTTAGTATTAGTATTATCAGCACAAATGCCAATTAATTTATCAGATAAACTAAACTCTTTTAAAGTTTTGAGAACCGCTGTCGTAATTATTTCAGCTGTTTCTCCTGGTAAAGAATGGATATCAATCATTCGTACTTTAACACCTTCTGGAACTGTAAAGTATCTAATCATTACTGGCATTAGTTTCACATTTTTATGATTTGAACAGTCAACGGCAGCGTTGATGTAATTTACATTTGCCAACTCTTTTTCAACTACTTCAATAGCGGCTGGAGCTAAAACTTTGATCACAATTCTTTCGCATTTGGTTTTCGAACAGGAAAACTTCTGGTCATAAAAAGATTTGAGTAATTTTGATGTACATGAAACGGAGTTGAAGCTGTGGTCGTGGAGAACGGTGTGGTATGCAATTGTCCCTTCGCGAGCTGCCAGATCAAGGTCTTCTTTCTTCGCTTTTAAATTCGGGAAGAAGTTGTTGAGTTGCTTACTGCTTGCCTGAGCACGTTCATTCTTTTTATGCCCTTCGGTGTTGATGTGATTGTTAATTTGCGTACGTCCACTGTTTGCTATTGAGAAACTATGATTACACAATTTGCAGTACACTTCCGAATCACTCAGATTAGATCTCTTTTCCAAAAACGGATAATCCTTTGCTAGCTCAGCATTAAAGGTACACTGCCTTCGAGCTCGTTTATTAATATTAACTGACATTTCAATTAAGTTTAGATGGGTAAAACTCAAATGGTTGTAACACTATACAATATAAAAGAACATGCTGACTTATTCTATCAATAATTGTAACTTTTAAATAATTACACTATCACCTGATTTTTGTTAAGATACACTACTAAAAATTATGTAAACAAGACACGCTGAAAAGTATCGCTAGCAAAGCAAAGGCAAGAAATACTGCATTACTCTAGGCAAGTATAAGATTTGCATGAAGACATAAATATAAGTACATGTCAAAACGATATATTTTCTGTATGGTGGCACAATTACACAAAAATGAACTGCTTTAATGAGTAGTAACTGAATATTCCATTTTATTGGAATCAGCTTTTGGAAAGTAGTACCAGTAGGACCAAACCGATAAAAGTAGTACTGTACTACTTTTTTAAATTTTCAGGGTCGAAAAGTAGTACCGTACTACTGAAAGTAGTACGTCTGGCAACTATACGATAGCCCCAACATGGTCTTCCTGTTGGTATCCAGTGTCACGAACTCCAAAACTTTGGTCAGCAACTGGAAATTATAAATAAATCAGTAAATTGTAACATCCTGTTATATTTTAGTGTTTTTAAACGTTCTGCATTCAATTCAAACTGAAAAGAGCTTACTTCGGGTGGGAGGTCATTAATTGACTTTGGAGACGAAGGAGAAATGGCTTCATCTGGCGTTGACTCATTCATCTCTTGATGATCCTCCACAGGAGGGACAATGGGAGCTTTTTCTTTTAACATTGACATTATCGCGAACAATTTCTCACCGTCAAGGCAGATAAACTGAAAGTTGACTGTCTTCTAATACTGTTCTACTCTCTCTAGTGTCTCTCCTACTTAAGTACTTTTGACTTTCCCAACTTACTTTCCCGGTTCCGCAGTTTAAAAAGATAGATGTGGAGTTGTGGTGATTAATTCATTAAATATACTTAATTTGATTGATTTCATAAGTTTTAACTAAAAAATCAAAACAAAACAAAGTTTTCCGATTGCACAAACACAAGAGATGAATTATCAGCTCGGGGAAGTCCACTTTGAATTAGGCGCGGTTTCTGTGAAATTGGGTTTGGTTGCTCTATGCTACACCGTTCCGTGTAGTATCTCGTCATCAATAGTTCAAGGCTGTTGTGCTTTTGCACCGTTCTGTGAACATGTTCGTTCTTGTCTAGGAATGTTCAATTGAAAGAGATCAGCCATCCACCACAATTTCAGGATTCTATCCCACACGTTTCAGTATCTTAACGGATAGCAGTTTGAAACAGCATTACCAAACAAATTGTCAATTTTATTCTTTGCAGTTAACTTAAATCTTGTTAATCTCTAATCATCTGTCAAACCGTTAAAGGACTCAAGAAATAATGGATTGCAATACGATGGAGATTGATGTGGCATCTTCTTCGCAAGACGCTCCTGTTGAAGAATTTCCGAATCCTCTGTTGAATTGTTTGGTATGTCTAATTAAGAATTAAATTTGCATTTGCTGTGCTCAACACTCTATAACAGAATAATTTAATGTTACTTTGAATTTCGAATTGCAGGTACTTCAAAATCTTTTCGAGTATGCTTCAAGCGATGAGATCAAGACGTATCGGAAGGTGTGTCGGCTTTGGTGGGAGGAGTCTCTTCCGCGATGGAGACGTGTTGTTGGAGTACGGCTGGCCGACGACATAAATGATACAGGGCTTTATATTTGGAAGACTACCTAAACGAACGGTATTAGCGGAAGTGCTTCAAGTGATCCATTTCGATTCGGGAAACATCCCTACAAAAGATTCAAGCTTGACAAGTTTAATCTGTGTCTGGTTGACATCCTTGCAGTCGGTGATCGACAGTGGGAATTCTGGAGCACGTATGGGCCCAAGATGAAGCGACTGGAGATATCCAACTTGAGCTTCCGGTTTGTTGAGGACTTTGAGGCAATTCTGTTTCGATTCATTCCCAACCTCTTGTCTTTGCATTTAAAGGACAATGTAGTATTCCGAAGACAACCAGAGGAAGTTACCACCAAAATCGATTTGATGTTTGGGTCCGCACCACCAGTGATAAACTTCTTGGAAGAGTTACGCATCAGTCGATGTGAGAGACTCAGTTCATTTCCTGTCAGCTGGGTTCAGTTTCTTGGCCAGTTTCCCAGGATTAAATCATTGAACATTAATAATTGGCGTTTCCCAGCCCCACCTGCTGGACAAGAACTTTTCGAAATTCTAGATGCAATGATAACCCTTGCTACAGAGCAAGGATTATCTTGGAACTTTTGAGAAAATTGGATCTTCTTTTCATGTAAACTCTATAGCTTTGTTATGTTTAAGAAGGAAAGGAAGCATACTAGTACAATATTTAATTACTATGAATATTTTTTTCTCAGGGGCGCACTGCGTGACTCTGTTATCGAATATCTTCATTCGGAACTGTTGCAGCAGCTTCAACTCCCGCTGACCACTCTCTGCCTTCACATCGAGTACGAAACAGTTGGAGCACTCAAACCCATTTTGGAGACTTGTGCTTACACGCTTCGAAAGCTGGTTGTGTACAGTGCCGGAAACATTACGAACGAAGTTGTTCCCATCGAGGATAACGAGGAGGCGAGGGAACTGCGACGTTTTCCCTTTGGAGTCCAACTGGACACGCTCTCAGAATTGTGGTTGACGGGCAGGCTCCTCTGTACAATCAACTTTCTCCCGTTCACCCCGAACCTGACTAGCCTCATTCTTGCACAGGACGTTGGTATGAATGATTATAATTCAAATTAATTTATATTTGTGAAACTTCTATTTTTGGTTCTTTTAATTAATTGAATTTACAGGAAATAGTCTACTTGCCGCTGGATCTCATGTTTCAGGAGAGGAAAACTTGGAAACGCATAGCAGATTTGCTGGAGGAACGACCAGTTGAGCACAGACCTCCGGTTGATGCTGAGAATAATTCTGTGGTGGTATCGCTTCTTGAGGGAACTGACTTTTCCAGGCTTGACAATTTGGTTTGTTCCAATCTGAAGGAGTTCATTGTGAGTGGAGTCGGAAACCCCGTTTACGATGCTGATGTAGTTGCCGTATTGTCAAAACTCATGCCAAATCTAAAAACGCTCATGTTGGGATTGGGAAATGACTCGTTTCGGGTGGCTTGCGAGTGCTGGAAACAGTTGGAAGTTCTGATTATTCAACCCTACAAGGTCGATCAGTTCGGATTAACGGGGAACGTTCCGTTGCTCAAACATCGGTTTCCGAACCTCTCCGATTTAACTAGTATGTTCTCATTTTTACAAATATTTAATCATTGCCTTTCCACAATTGTTCATTTATTTCTATCACTTTTTGTTTAGATTTACGCTACTTTGGCATGGGATTCGAGAAATTACTGCGAAACTCTGAAACGAGTTTGTCTGAGGAAGCGATCCTCAACGCTATCTTCCCTTTGAAGAATCTTCAGGGTATTACCGCCTTTTATGACAAGAATAAGGTAAATAAAATCAATATTGTCCACAATTTGCTAGTTATAGAAAGTTGAAGATCATAAAGTGTCATTGTTTTCGTAACTATTAAACTAGATGACTATGGGAGTTCGTCGATTGCTTTCCAAGTTTCCAAATTCCAGAATCCATGCAGACGGAGATAAGCTTCGAGAGTGGAGATTTAACGGCGAAGAAGGAAATGAAAGTTTGAGCGAAGTCGAGTCAGAGAA